>VMDO01012538.1:0-61830 GCA_007922755.1 Pedetes capensis | reverse complement strand
AGCAGAGAATATCAAAAAGATGTCTATCTATGTTTTATTGACTACACAAAAGCATTTGATTGTGTGGATCATAACAAATTATGGATAACACTTCGGAAAATGGGAATACCAGAACACCTAATTGTGCTCATGAGAAATCTGTACATGAACCAGGAGGCAGTTGTTCGAATAGAACAAGGAAACACTGAGTGGTTTAAAGCTGAGAAAGGTGTGCATCAGGGCTGTATACTTTCACCCTATCTCTTCAATTTATACGCTGAGCAAATAATCTGAGAAGCTGGACTTTATGAGGAAGAATGTGGCATCAAGATTGGAGGAAGACTCATTAACAACCTGCTTTATGCAGATGACACAACTCTGCTTGGTGAACGTGAAGAAGCTTTAAAACATTTACTGATGAAGATCCTTACAGCTGGGTCAGCACGCAACTTCACAATAAATGGAGAAAAGATTGAGGTTTTCCAAAATTTTGCTTTGCTTGGCTCTATAATCAACACCCTTGGAAGCAGCAGTCAAGAAATCAAAAGACGCATTGCTCTAGGAAAAGCTGTGGCAAAAGATCTCTTCAGAGTATTGAAAAGTAAAGATGTCACATTGAGGACAAAGGTCGTCTGACTCATGCCATGGTATTTTCAGCCGCATCATATGGTTGTGAAAGCTGGACATTGAACAAGAGAGACAGGAAAAGAATTGATGCTTTTGGATTGTGATGCTGGAGACATCTATTGAATATACCATGGACTGCCAAAAGAACCAACAGATCTGTCCTAGAAGAGGTACAACCAGAGTGCTCCTTGGAAGCAAGAATGGCCAAACTGCGTCTTACATATTTCGGACAAGTAGTCAGGAGAGATCAATCCCTGGAGAAGGACATCATGTTTAGGAGAGTGGCAGGTCAATGCAAAAGAGGAAAAGCCTCCACCAGATGGGCTGACACAGTGTCTGCAACAATGGGCTTAAACATAAATAAGATTGTTTGCCTGGCACAGAATCGGGAAGTGTATCGATCTGCTGTACATAGGGTCGCTATGAGTCGGACTCAACTCGACCGCACCTAACAACAACAACCACCTCTGAAATGCCATCAGAAGATGTGCTTGGGATCCCACCTTTACAGAACTGGGTCCCTGAGGGCAGGCTTTTGGAGATTGTACTGTAGACCTCCGGTTCCAATTGAGCTCTCTGCTCTGAATTTGTCACGATGTGAGGTTGTCTGATGTCAGCCTTGCCACCACATCTTCCTGCTTCTATGCACTAAGATCCTCTAACTGTGAGCCCTGAGTAAATCAACCCTCCAATAAGTTTGTTTTGGTCAGTTTTAGTGCCACAGCAATGAGCTAATGCAGAAAATTGGTACCATAGAGTATGGTTGTTGCTGTGCAAAAAACTGACCATGTGGTTTGTAGGCTGTTTGAATTTATTTGTGAAAAGAATTTGGAAGAGTTTGGAGATGCAGGTGAGAGAAGCCCTGGAATTCTATAAGCAGAGCTTGAGGGATAGTTCTGATGTAAGAAAGACCAGAATACCACAATTGATAGAAATGTGGATGGGGCTTACATGATTCAGAGGAAAATGAGGACTCTATTGGGCACTGGACTAGGGGGCATTCGTGTTATATTGTAGAAAGTGCTTTTCTGTAGTTGGCTCTTGTCCTAAAGATTTGTGTAAGGCTGAATTTTAAAGTAATGGACTAATTAACTTGGTGGAGAAAATATGAGGGTGGCATAACACTGAGGCTGTGTATTGGTTATTATTGGATGCTTTTAGCCAGATTTATGATGAAATATGGCAGAACAGATTTGAATAATGTATAGTTTAAAGAGGAAAAAAGCCACAGCTTGTTTAATGTTGCTGCTGAGGGGGCCAATCTGGGCAAGGAGGTAATAGTTAAAGAGACAAAAGCCAGTAAACAAAAGACATGAACTTTGTGTTAGAACAGCAGGAGAAATATCTTTGGGGTAATTCAGGAGTTGGCCAGACCCCTCCCATCTAAGGGTCCTAGATGTGAAACAGCAAACCTATTTAAAGGACTTTCATTTAAACAGATAGTATCTGAAAAGTAAATGTTTCTCTGATGCACTCCTGACAAGAGGCCAACCAGGGATGTGATTTCTGTACCTCATCACCCCAAGGATACTGCTGGCCATGGTCCAAAAGGGCTCAGCTACTGTCTGAACTGGCAACAATCTTGGCATTGCCCATGTGGATGCTTGTTTTACAAGCACGTAGAATGCAAAAGGTAAGGGGTTATGGAGGCTACCACCAAGGTTCCAGAAGATAGCCCGAGAGGCCAGGCAATGTGTACCAGGGTTGGTTGTCCTGCAGAGAGCTCCAGAAGGGATCATACACGAAGCTCTGAGGGTGGAGACTAACTAGCAGCAGAGACTCCAGGATGTTTGAGTTTGCAACACTGTAAAATGTCTGCCGAGGACACCTATTTTCAATGAATAGAGTCAGCCCAAAAGGGCCATGGGGGTGGAGCCATAAGAGCTTGTTCAAGCCAAGATGATGCCACATGCCAGACAATGTCACCTGTGTCAGATGCCATATATGCAGTCATGGGATTTTTTGGTCCAGGGGGTCTTAAGTCTTGCTTTGAACCAATTTTTCTTTCTTGTGTCCCCAGTCCTCCCTTTTAGAAAGGAAATGCTTACTCTGCCATTGTGTGTTATGTAACCTGTTTTTTTTGTTTGTTTGTTTGGCAGTGGTATACAGGTAAGTTTTCTTTAAGTTTTAGTGAGGACTTTTGGCTTTGTCTTTTGAACACAGTTGAGATTGTTAAGACATTAGGGACTCTTGAAGTTGAACTGAATGCACTTTGTATTATGAGCTGGCCATGGACTGTTGAGGGGCAAGGGTGGACTGCTATGCTTTGAATCTAAAATGTCCCAGAAGATCATGTGTTTAAGCATTTGGTCCCAAAGTGGTTTCACTGTTTGTGAAGGATATGGAACTTTGGGAGTTGGGATACTAGCTTTGTAGAAGTGGAACCCTATGGGCTGGCTTTTGGAGGTTTTACTCTAGACCTCTGGTTTCAGTCCAGCTCTCTGCCAGGGATCTGCCATGATGTGAGGTGGTCTGCTTCCCATCCAGCCACCATGCCTTCCTGCCTTTGTGGACTAAGATCCTCTGTGAGCCCCCAATAAATCATCCCTCTCATAGGTTTTTTTGATCAGTTTCTCTGCCACAGTGAGATACCAGCTGACTACTACAGTTATTAAAATGTCTTGCCAGTACCTTGAAGATAATGTTTTCCAAAACAATCACATCACTTTCCCTCCCTCTGTATGTCATGGATGAATATCAACCCAGATAGCTCTTCTTACTGCATTCTCTTCCTGTTGTTGTTGTTGTTAGGTGCTGTCGAGTTGGTATCTGACTCATAGTGACCCTCATAGGGTTTTCAGTGGCTGACTGTTTCAGGATTGCCTTGGGAGTGGATTGCCAGGCCCTTCTCCTATTTTTGTGGTGCTGGGAATTGAAATTAGGACCTCAGAGACTGCAGCTCAGCGCTCTACCAACTGAGCTAAATCCCAGCCCGCATTCTCTTCCTAGTATTCTCATATTTACTCTTTCCCCCACAACCATTCTCTACCTGTCAGAGTAATATTTGTAAAAGGTATATTTGATAAGGGCTGGGATTTAGCTCAGTGGGTAGAGCACTGCGCTGCAGTCTCTGAGGTCCTGAGTTCAATTCCCAGCACCGCAAAAAATGGGAGAAGGGCCTGGCAATCCACTCCCAAGGCAATCCTGAAACAGTCAGCCATTGAAAACCCTATGAGGGTCACTATGAGTTGGATACCGACTTGATGGCACCTAACAACAACAACAACAACAACAACAACAACATTTGATAATGTCTATCCTATCCATATTCTTGAATTAACCCAGCATTCTTCCTAGGATCAAATACATTTTTTCCTTTGGCTGTGTCTTATATTTGAAAATCTTTTCAAATATGACACTCTGAATTAAATATATTCCCTCAAACATAAACTACCCATAGCAAAGGATGACGATGTATTACTTCCTGAAATCTGAGCAATCTAAAGCTAGTATTGTCCATAAATAGCACATAAAGGGTTATTATGCCACATTTGCCATAGTCTTTTCTCATGTTATGAAAACCCATGTACACATGTGTGCATACACATGACACACACACAATTTGATAACTGAATTTCAGTAGTCTTTAACCCAACATTATAATCTGTCAGCTCTTTTTTTTTTCAATTTTGTTCTATATACAAATGAGAATATCTTGCATATCCTCATCCAATTTGTAGGACTTTTGGGAACCTGGCAGAGCAACAACATTCCTTAAAGATAACCTCTGTTTTCTACCCCATTAGGTAACAGTTATAGGTATTTTCCAACTGGCTTCAATCCAAGTGCTGTCATGTACCTCCAATTTGTTTTTTATATCTCTGTGTTAGACTTTTTGTTGCTGTGACAAATACCTGATGAAAACAACGGAAGGGAAGAATTATTTTGGCTAAGGGTTTCAGAGGTTTCAGTGTAGGCTTAGCTGCATCCACTGGTCTGGGCCTAAGGTAAGGCAGAATATCAATATTATGGTAATGCAAATTTGTGGCAGAGGCTGCTCACCTCATGGTGGCCAGGAAGCAAAAAAGAGAATTCCTGCAATATCAGGCTTTCTCCCTCTTCCCCTTTTTATTCCATGGGGACCCTCTATTAGATAGTGCTGTCTACATTCTAGATGGGTCCCCCTGCTTTATTAATTCTCTCTGAAAATGCTTTCAAAGATACAGCCAGAAGTTTGCTTTACTAATCTTCTAGGCACTTCTCAATCCAATAAAATTGTCAGCCAAGATTAACCATTACGTCCACTCATTGTCACCTTGACACCCAAATACATCTCCTTAAATCATACATAATCTCTAAATAAAGACATTGATAAGGTCTAATTCTGTTCACCATGACCTATCTTGTGGACAACTGAAAATGTACTAATTTCTTCCTCCAAAGCCTCAACAGTTTCAGTATTGCTCAAAAGTTCAAATTCAAAATATCTTCCGAGATTCAAAATAACTATTAGCTGTGAGTCCCTATAAAATTGGAAAAATAATTTACATAAACCCAAAATACAATGGCATGGAGTTGTCATTTCCCTTTCCAAAGGAAGAAATGGGAGAATATCAAGGAAGGATCAGACCAAAGCAAGGCCAATATCAAAGCAGGCAAACACTTATCCTATAGCTATATATTTGGCATCATCTGGGGCACAGAGAGGTAGGCTATAAACTCCAAGAGGCGTGTGCTGTTTGCAGAGCACATGGCCCCTCTCTTAGGCTGGCTCTACTTGCTGCCTGAGGCTTTTCTTAGCAGATGTTCATGGTATCTTCAAATTACTTGACTTTCTATTGCAGCTTAGGCTTCACCCTTACAGCTTAATGCACTGCCCTTTCAAGATCTTCCTGCAGGGAATCTGACTCTGCTACACACTACCTGGATTCTCAGGCTTTCCTTCCAGCTGTGGGTGGAAGCCTCCATCATACCATAACTCTTGCATTCTGCACGCCTGCAAAACCACACTACATAGGTGATGCGGAGGTCTGCTACCAGTGGGAGCAGTAGTGAGGCCTTGTTGAACCATAGCCTCAGGATTCACTCAATGCCTGCATGGCTGAATGAGGGGCAATACTTTCTTAGGCACCCCTGTGTGAGCAGGGTATTCTGGCACTGTCTTCTCAATACACAGTCTTTCAAGTCAATTTACTCCTTCACATCTTTGAACCTGTGATGGGTATAGCTCGGTCAATTCCTGAGATACCTTCAAGACATCATTCTTTTTGTCCTGGTACAAAGTATGTGATTTCTTGTTAGTGAGACCAATATCCTTGGAAAACGTGCTCTCCTTAGCCCCAATTCTTTGCAAGTTTTTCTGAACAAACTTCATTTTTTTCTCAAAATTTTCTGTTCTGCCTTTTGCTCTTTATTCTCATTGTAAATATGGTTAAAAGCTGCCAGCAAAGTGCAGCAAAAGCCTGAATGTTGGCCTGCTTTGAAATTTCTTGTGCTGAATTAATTAGTTCATCACCTTTAAACTCAGCCTCCCATAGAATCTCAGGCCATGGACAAAATGTAGACAAGTTCTTTGTCATAATGTAACATGCATGGCCTCTATTCTAACTCACTATAGAATTTTCATTCCCAACTGAATCCTCATGAGAACAGTTTACCATCTGAATTTCTTTTGGCATTCTGGCCTTCTGAGCTCCCACCAGAATCTCCCATCAAGCTCTGCTTACATCTTTATAAGCTTTTTCTAGCTTTTTTTTTTCCTTCAAACTTTTCTAAATTCCTCCCACAGATCAATTCTAAAAGTTAGTCACAACAGTGACCCCAGTCCTGGTACTAATTTTCTGTGTAAGTCAGACTTTTCATCTCTTGGAAAAAATACTTGACAGGAATGACTTAATTCTTTGACTATCATTGGTACATTTTTCTCTCATTTTTTTAATCCAAGTATTCAAATGCTGCACATTACTAACTACATGATTTTACTTATATTATGAACTCTATTTTGCTAATCATTTTCTTGTTTTGTTAATTAAAATGAATATTTTCTGGAAATAAAATAAAACATTTATTCCCATTCTTTGGGCTCCTCCTTTACTCTTTTGTTTCCTTTGCTGTACAGAGGTTTTTTGGGTTTATGTAATCCCATTTGTCAATTCTTGGTGTTGTTTCCTGGCCAATTGGGTCTTGTTAAGGAAATGCTTGCTAATGCCTATATGTTGGAGTGTGTGCCCTATCTTTTCTTCTAGTACTTTTAAAGTTTCTGATCTTATATTGAGGTCTCTGATCCATTTCGAGTTGACTCTTGTGCAGATTGAGAGATAGAGGTCTGTTTTCAGTCTCCTGCAAATGGATATCAAAATTTCCCAGCACCATTTGTGGAAGAGGCTATCTTTTCTCCAATGAATACCTTTAGCCCCTTTGCCAAAGATTGGTGGCTGTAGTTGCATGGGTGTATCTCTGGGCCTTCAATTCTGTTCTAGTGATCTTCATGCCTATTTTTTGTGGCACTACCAAGCTATTTTTGCCACGATAGGTCTGTAGTATAGTTTGAAGTCACATATTATGATAACTTCTGCTCTGCTTTTGCTGCTTAGGATTGATTTGGCTATACATGGACTTTGGGCTTCCATATGAATGTTGTTGTTGTTGTTGTTGTTAGGTGTCGTTGCATCAGTATCTGACTTATAGCAACCCTCATAGGGTTTTCAATGGCTGACTGTTTCAGGATTGCCTTGGGAGTGGATTGCCAGGTCCTTCTCCCAATATGAATTTTAGGACTATTTTTTTCTATTTCTGCAGAGTCTACTATTTGGAATTTTGGTGAGAAGTGCATTAAATCTATAAATCACTTTTGGTAGTATAGCCATTTTCACAGTATTAATTCTCCATAGTCATGAACACTGATATTTCTTTAATGATATGAAGTTTGCATTGTATAGGTCTTAAAGGTCTTTGGTTAGATTAATTCCTAAATATTTAACTTTTCGGGCTATTGTGAACTGGATTATTGTCTTGATTTCCTTTTCTATTCATTACTGGTGTACAGGAAAGCTACTGATTTTTGAGTGCTAATTGTGTATCGTACTGTTTTGCAGAAGGAGCTAATTAGCTCTAAGAGTTTCCTAGTGGAATTTTTAGGCTCCTTTAGGTATAGGATCATGTCATCTGCAAATAAGGATAATCTGGCCTATTCTTTCTCTATCTGTATTTCTTTAATTTCTTTCTCTTGCCAGATTGCTCTGACTGGGACTTCAATCACAATACTGAATAAAGAGAGAGTAGACATCCCTGTTTTGTTCCTTGTCTTCAAGGGAATGGTTTCAGTTTTTCCCCATTTAATATGATATTGCCTATAGGTTTGTCATGGGCTGGGATTTAGCTCAGTGAGTAGAGCACTGCACTGCAGTCTCTGAGGCCCCGAGTTCAATTCCCAGCACCACAAAAATGGGAGAAGGGCCTGGCAATCCACTCCCAAGGCAATCCCGAAGCACTCAGCCATTGAAAACCCTATGAGGGTCGCTATGAGTCGGATACCGACTCAATGGTACCTAACAACATAGGTTTGTCATAGATGGCCACTATGATGTTGAGATAAGTTCCTTCCATCCCTAATTTCTTCGGGAATTATACCATGAAGTGATGTTGTATATTGTCAAAGGCCTTCTCAGAATCCATTGATGTGATCATGTGACTTCTGTATGCAAATCTCTTGATATGTTGAATGACATTGATTTTCATATGTTGAACCAGCCTTGCATCTGTGGAATGAAGCCCACCTGAATGTTATGTCTGATCTTCTTTAGTGTTTAATTCAGTTTGCCAGAATTATATGGGGATTTTTGCATCAATGTTCATCAGGAAAATTGGTCTATAGTTCTCTTTTTTTGTAGAGTCCTTATCTGGTTTTAATATTAGGGTGATAACGGCATCATAGAATGAATTTGGAAATATACCTACTTTTTATATTTTATGAAATAATTTGACAACAATTGGAATTAATTCTCCTTTGAAGGTCTGATAGAATTTAGCTGTGAAACTATCAAGCACTGGGCTTTTATTTTTCTGCCTCTAGTTTGGTGATTATAATGGGTCTGTTTAATTTGCTTATGTCCTCAGGGCTTAGTTTTGGAAATTCATATGTGTTAAGTAATTTATCCATTTCTTCTGCATTTTAATTTTTGGGGAGTACAATTTCTCAAAATAGTCTCGATGATCTGGATTTTGTTGGTATCCATTGTTATGTCCCCTTTTGTCATCTCTGATTTTTAACATTTGGACCTTTTTTCTTTTTCTTTTGGTGAATCTAGAGAAGGCAGTGTCAACTTTGTTGATCTTTTTGAAGAACCAGCTCTTGGTTTCTTTAATTTTTGGTATTGCCCTTTTGTCTGTATTTTGTTAATTTCTGCCTTGATCTTAATAATTCCTTTCTTTGTACTTCTTTTGTGCTTGGCTTGTTGTTGGCTTTCTAGTGCCTTAAGGTGTGTCATTAAGTTATTTATTTGGACCTTTCCTAACTTATTGATGAAGGCACTCATGGCTATGAACTTCCCTCTTAGAACCGTCATTGCTATATCCCATACATTTTGGTAGGATGTGTTTTCATCCTAATTTAATTGCATCCTAATTTAATTTTAACTTTTAAATTTTTGTTCTGATTTCTTCAATGTCCCATTGGTCATTCAGAAGTATGTTATTTAACTCCATGTATTTGTAACATTTTAAATTTTTCTTGCTTTTAAGTTCTAGTTTTATTCCATTATGATATAAGGTACAGGGGATAGTTTCTTTTCTTTTTATATTTGTTGAGGGCATTTCTTGTGGATTAAAATGTGGCATATTTTAGAAAAAGGGCCATGTAATGCTGAGAAGACTGTGTATTGCACATCTGGTGGATGGAACATTCTGTAGGCATCTGTTAGGTCCAGTTGGTCTATGGTGCTGTTCAAGGCTATCATTTTCTATTGATTTTTTCACTTTGATGATCTGTCTCTTGAAGACAGCAGGGTACTGAAACCTCCCATAATTTTTGTGTCTGGACCAATGTGTTCCTTTATTGCCAATAGTCTGTTTTCTGAAGCCAGGTGCTCCTATATTTGATGAGTAATTATTAAATAATGTTATGACTTCCTGGTTGACTGTTCCTTTTAGTAATATGTAGTGACCATCTTTTTCTTTTCTGATTAGTTTGAGCTTAAAGTCTAAATTGTCAGAAATTAGTACTGCTACCCTTGCTATTTTTTTTTTTTACTCCCACATTCTTGCTATATTGTTTTCAAGCCTTTACTTTTCAGACCTTTATGATCTTTGTGGATGAGTTGAGTCTCTTGAGTCCTACAAATCAAGAGTCTTATTTTTTAATCCAGTTGGCTAGTGGGTGCCTTTTGAATGGTGAGTTGAGACCATTTACATTTAGGGTAATTATTTAGAGGAGCTTATTATTCTGTATTATTTTGATGTTCACTTCTATTTTTGGGTTCATATTTAACTTGTTTTATTCATGAATTTCCCTCATGTCTTTTATTCATTCCTTTAGAGTTGCATTTGGGCTTATCTTGTTTCCTCTCATATGTGGTTTTCTTTAAAGATCTTTTCTAATGCTGGCTTGGTGGTCACAAATCATTTAAACTTATCAATATCATGGAATGTCTTGAATTCGCCATCTATTTTAAAAGATAGCTTTGCTGGGTAAACTAATCTTGGTTGGCAGTTATTATTTTTCAGTACTTAAATATCTGACCATGCTTTCCTTGCCTCTATAGTTATGGTTGAGAAGTCAGCTGTTATTCTGATGGGCTTGCCTTTGTAAGTGGCTTGGCATTTCTGTCTTGCAGCCTTTAAAAGAGCTTCTTTGTTTTCTACATTTAGCATTCCAATTATAATAAGTTATGGAGAAGATCTGATCTGGCCTACTCTATTTGGAGTTCTGGATGCTTCTGTGGTATAAGCATATATTTCTTCCCTTAGGTTTGGGAAGTTTTCAGCTATTATTTCATTGAAAATGTTCCCTAACCTTCTAGTGTTATTTTCAGCTCCTTTGTGAATCCCCTGTATTTGTAGATAGCTTCTCTTCATTTTATTGAAGACCTCTGAAGATACTGCTTCTAATGCTTCATCTTTCTATAATTCTTGGAACTTGAATAGAGAAGATCTTCAACTTTTTGTCCAGTATTGGAAATCCTGTTTTCAGCTTCATCCAATCTGGATACTGAAGATTCTACTGTAATTTTAAATTGGCTTACTTTGTTTCGTAATTCTAGCATTTCTATTTGATTCTTCTTCAGGCTCTCAATTTATTTGCTGAATTTTTCTTCTAAGTTAGATACTATTTTGTTCAGTATTTCAATTGCTCTCATCTGTTTGGTTATGGCTATGTTTCAATATATTTGTAAGTAGACTTCTGAATTCTTTTACTGGCATATCTAGCATTTGGGTTAGTTTTAAATCATCTATTGAAAGATTTTGGTCAATTGGGACATCCTCTCCAAACTGTTTTTTCATGCTTTATGTGGATTTAGGTTGAGTTTTTCCCATTGCTTAGTCAGGATAATACTGCCCTGTATGCCTGATACTGCCCTTAGTTTAATGCCAACTTTTGGGATTTGGGACTTTGGTTTAACTCAGAGGGTAGAAAGCTTTCTGTTGCTAGAGTAATAGCTTCATTCACTCTTGCATTTATAGTTTTAATTACTCCTGTTTGAGGCCTGGTGCTCTTTAAGGAAATCTCTCTTCCTTAAATGTAATATTTGTACATCTATGGGTATGTGAACTTTCCAAGAGGTCTAGCAAATGAAAGAGTGAGAGAAGTTCTATTTTGGTTTTGATGAAAAAGTTTGGGAGATATTGATTGACTAGAATAACCTAAATCAAGCACTAGTTGGAAATTATGATTAGTGAGGTTGGTGGTGAAAAGTTTCAAAGTCTATGGAGAGGTAGAGGGAGAGGTAAAGTGGTATGGGGGAAAACTAGAAAGAGTCTATAGGAATTAACCAAATTAGCAGAGGCATAAACACACACACACACACACACACACACACACACACACACACACCCAAATCACTCAACACCTACAAAGAAAAAACAAACACTACCGCTCAACCCACTGGTTAATTCAGACTATGTGACAGTCGGTTCCTTATGACTTTTGTCTTCTTTGCAGATGTTGCCACAAAGCTGCCCCAGTCATTCTTTCCATCCTCTGGTATAGCTCAGACCTCAGAGAGGGCTTGTGCTCTCCAGATTCTTCTACCTGTTCATGAGGTGATCCAGTTCTAGCCTGTCTGACCCATGAACTGTCAGGATCCCTGTAGAACTGTCAGGATCCCCACTGGGTCCCCAGGTGTAGTGCCCTTGGTGGCCACTCCCTACAGCATTGTGTGCTGGAAACACTCATGCACTAATGCTCTCTTCTGGTTAATTATAGCCTACAAAGCTGGGGTAGTTTTTCCTGCAGCCCTCATTATGGGCATTTAGATTTCACTACCCAGCACAACCTGCATTATGCAGATGACACACTCTGCTTGCTGAAAATGAAGAGGATTTAAAACATTTACTGATGAAGATCAAAGCTCATAGCCTTCAATATGGGTTATGACTAAACATCAACAAAACAAAAATCCGTGCGACTGGGTCAGCAAACAACTTCACAATAAATGGAGAAAAGATTGAGGTTGTCCAAGATTTTGCTTTGCTTGGCTCTATAATCAACACCTGTGGAAGCAGCAGTCAAGAAATCAAAAGACGCATTGCTCTAGGAAAAGCTGTGGCAAAAGATCTCTTTAGAGCATTGAAAAGCAAAGATGTCACATTGAAGACGAAGGTGCGTCTGACTCATGCCATGGTATTTTCAGTGGCATCATATGGTTGCGAAAGCTGGACATTGAACAACGGGAGACAGGAAAAGAATTGATGCTTTTGAATTGTGGTGCTGGAGACATCTATTGAATATACCACGGACTGCCAAAAGACCAACAAATTTTTCCTAGAAGAAGTGTACCAGAGTGCTCCTTGGAAGCAAGAATGGCCAAACTGCATCTTACATATTTCGGACATGTAGTCAGGAGAGATCAATCCCTGGAGAAGGACATCATGTTTGGGAGAGTGGCAGGTCAACGCAAAAGAGGAAAAACCTCCACCAGATGGGCTGACACAGTGTCTGCAACAATGGGCTTAAACATAAATAAGATTGTTTGCCTGGCACAGAATTGGGAAGTGTTTTGATCTGCTGTACGTAGGGTCACTATGAGTTGGACTCAACTCAAGTGCACCTAACAACAATAACAACCCAGCACAGGCCTGGACAGTGCACCAGGTTCTTTTTGGACCTGCTACACAGTGCCCTAACTGGAGATGAGCCTTCTAGGGGTTCCAACTTTTTGGAGTATGCTCAGTAGCCCCCAATTTCTCAAGGCTGTCAGTATCTTGCTTCCAGGATTCTTTAATTGAATGTGCTTGATCTGAAGCACTTCCTATGTCCACTGGGAGCTTCTCAGTGTTGTAGTACCCATTGACTCCTCCCTCTTCTCAAAGTATCCTGCAGTTAGTGTTGGTGATTATTTACTTAAATGGTCAATGTCCTGGGTTCCTTTATAGCTGCAGCTCCTTAATTGACTTGCACTGTTGGGGATGGGGGCTGACAGGGGGAAAATGGCATCTCTTTGTCTATGCTTGCTTGAATAGCATTACTGCTCCCCCACAGGCTTGGCTGCATGTTCCAGTGGCAGTCATTCTGAAGTCAGCCTCAGATTTTCACTGATCTGCTCCACCTTTCAAGAAGGTCTCAATTACCTGAACAGCAGTCTTTATTTCCCCACTGGGGCATGCTCCCCCAGACCTCTAGTCTTGTTCCACACAGTAACTCTCATCAAGAGATCACATGGGAGCCATTGTCTATACCAGCTAAAGCAGTCTGGTCAGCAAATTACCTCCCAATAGTTTATGGTGAAGTTTTTATTTCATGCATTTCAGGCTCTGTGCTCCAACTCCTCCATGTGGATAGAGGTTCACCCCATGCTCACTGCTGCTTGCCCAGAGTGGGCACTTCTGAAGTGGTGCCCCACTGCTTCCACTTCTCCATCATTAAAATTTTTTGCTTTTGGTCTGTTGTTGTTGCACAGTCTGTTTTCCTCCAGTAGTCCGCCATTCTGCTTAGAGTCCTTGGAGACTGTTCCTAACTCTTTTTCCTTTCCCTCTTAACGTATGGCTGCTTTCAGTCCACCATCTTAACTGGAACCCCCCTCATAGTGTTTTCAATGGCTGATTGTTAAAGGATTGTTTTGGGAGTGGCTGGTCAGGCCCTTCTCTCATTTTTGTAGTGCTGGGGATCTAACTCAGGGCCTCAGAGCACACAGAGCAGTACTCTACCAACTGAGCTAAACCCCATTGGTTAAGTAATTTCTTATTGTATACCACCCTCATATTAAATGAATTAGAGTAGGAGGCCCACAATGTCCTTGAACACTTGAACAATCTGAAAAAGTGAGACTTGACCAAATCTAGTGGTTTAGCACGTGACCCTATACACAGTTGCTTTGATGTTTTCTGGGAATGTTTCAGAACATACTACCTAGCAACAGTATATTCTAAACTCTCTATTGGAATTAATTATCCTAAACTTCTTATTTTCCTGACTTTTCTCTTTATTAATACCTGAAATTTATAAAAAATAACCAAAATTATTTTCCCCAGTTGCAGAATCCTAGGTCTTTTTTTTATCTAGCACATTGTCAAAATAATTTTGTAAAAGAGAAAAATAATCTAGGGACAGCACTTTTCTTTAAAAGTAAAAAAAAAGCTTTTGAACAATCTGCAACACAAGAGAATATTCTAGCAATTATCATTTGCCTTTCTGCAAAGAATAGTCTAGTAATTTTATCATGTACTATATATCTCTCCTAACAAGTCTAGAATCAAGTTGATGCATATTTGATTTGTTGTTGTTAGGTGCTGCTGCGTTGGGACCAACTCATAGCAACCCTATTTAATTAAAATAGATGAAACACTATCGGACACTGTGCCATTCCTAGCACTATTGTCAGTGCTTCTCTATTCATATGGTTTTCAATGGCTGTTTGTTTTTTGGAAGTGGTTTGCCAGATCCTTCTCCCAAGCCTACAGCACCTAGTTTTCCAGGTGATCTCTCATCCAAGTACTAACCAGGCCTGGCTCTGCTTAGCTTCTGAGATCTGACAGAATTGGACCACATGGTGGCATGGCTGCAGGCAACAATCTATTGTTGTTGTTGTTAGGTGTCGTTGAGTGGGTATCTGACTCATAGCGATCCTCATAGGGTTTGCAATGGCTGACTCTTTCGGGATTGCTTTGGGAGTGGATTGTCAGGCCCTTCTCCCATTTTTGCAGTGCTGGGAATTGAACTCGGGACCTCAGAGACTGCAGCGCAGCGCTCTACCAACTGAGCTAAATCCCAGCCCGTAATGATCTATTAGCTGACAATAATTTTAGGAAAACTGAATGTCAGAATCAGTGATAGTTCTTTTGAAGCTTCCTCTGTTAGATGTTGGGATTCATAAGATTGCTTCCCTATGGGTAATTTCTTCAGGATTTGGCAAATCAAAGTCAAATGCATTTATATAAAAATATAAGTCTTCTAAATGAAACATATGTATATCAAAACCTAAGTCTGCTACATGGAAATATATATGGCAAACTGAGAAGTAATTTTACTAGACAGCATTTTCAATTGGAACTATGTCCAAATTATCATCTCTGCTCATCATCCTGGATCTTTATCACATCATCTTCCAGCATGAAGGTTTGCTTTCTGAACAACGAAAACTGTAAAACCCTAAATTTCCCCCCCTTTTTTTTTCTCACTTGGGTGCAAGAAGAGTTATAGATAAATTTAGTCCTCACTGGCAATAAAAATACAATTCATCACAATTATCTACCATAGCCATTTTCATCTTTCAGATTGAGATTTTGTTCTCTTCCTTTTAAAATTCAGTATGGCTTAAAAACATTGAAATCTGACCATAAACAAAATTGGAATAATAATAATATCAGCCTAAAAGGGTGAATGAACTTCCTGAGAACTTATAGCAGTTTAGTCTAACTTTTAAAATAAACCATTTTTATACATACTCCACATGTTCAAATTAAAAGTAAACTGAAAATACCCTTTGATATCCTGTGTATAGGCAACTAGGATATAGGCTGTACTAACACACACACAGACACACAGACACACACACACACACACACACACACACACACACACCAGAATTCAGATGCACATTTGCATAATTTTGTTCTTACAAAAGAAATCCTGTCAAACTTGATTGTGACAACCAGCTGTCAGTGAAATCTTTGAATTTGGACATCAAGATCATAAACAGACACAAATTTGAGGACAACGGACTCCCAGAAGGGATCCATTGAAAGGAGGAACTCAAGAAGCACACACATGTCTAGTATTAGACATTTTATTTCACTCCATTTTATTGTCCAATAACATTCTCTCCCCATAAGGACTAGACAGTTCTCTTTCTGGCCATGAAGCTCTCTCGTTAGAACTGGAAGATTCTAAATGGCACACCTCAAACATAATCAGTCATTGAAGTTATTTTGATCACTAAGACCCTTGGCTATTGCCTCCTAGTTTAGAATAAACTCAAGTCAGCTCACTAAAAATAAAAAATATATATTAGCATTATTGCTGGAAGAATAGCTCCTATGCCTAAAGCAACAGTCAAAGTCTACTTCCTACCAGTTTTCCTGTGTATTCTTGATAAGCTACAAGGAATGTACCCATATTACTATGTAAGTTTCTTGCATAAATTTTACTCAGATGAATGCTAGGCTCTTTGTCCTTTGATCCATTTCTGCCTTTCCCCTACTTTGCTCTACTTCACAGACACTGAGTTCTAAATGCAGCATTTTCCAAACTCCTTTGCACAAACATCCCACTGGGAAGACAGAGACAGAGAGAAATGCGCTGGCTTCTCCCTTCCTCAGGACCACAAATCTCTGGTCAAGGCCTATTACTGAGTCCTGCCTACCAACTGTAGTGGCTTCATAGTGTTGGTAATCTCTGGGTTGGACCACTATTCCCTGTTTGACTTCTCAGATTTTCCATTACCTATGCATAGAATTTCCTGTTTCAAATACTCAGAGTAGTTTGTATTCCTGGTTGGATACTAACTGATACTCTAATCTACAACTTAATAAATGTTTTCAGAAATCATGCAGGACTGGTAGAAATAAAAAAGGTTTTGTGCTATATTTCAAAGTTATAGGCAAGAGACATGATTTCTCATCACACAAAATTCCATAAAGAACTCTACATATATTTTACCTACAATTCTTTGCCTGTAACTCTGAGCAATGTAGTATGTTGTTGCTGTTGTTAGGTGCCATCGAGTTGTGTCAGACTCATAGCAACTCTCATAGGGGTTTCAATGGCTGATTGTTTTGGGATTGCCTTGGGAGTGGATTGCCATGTCCTTCTTCCATGAGCAATGAAATATGTATAACCCCAAATGCCAAAATGTTTTTCTTGTTTTCATTTGTCAAGAATCAGAGCTACATTTTGTCCCCAATGCCACAATTAACTTAGCACAATTACCTGTCACATCAACTTTCTACTTTTAAATTGAGTGTACCTCTTGAACATTTATTCTCTTCTATTTTGTCCAGATTTATGTGATTCAATATTATAAATTATTTCAAATTCTTTGGAAAATAAATGATATTTACAACACTAATATAAACATTGTGGCTTTTTAAAACTAAAATAGCCATGCTACATTTAAATTTTATGAGGGGATAATGAAGTATTATTTCCTGAAAATAATACATACTCATTCTATCCACAAAGATAAATCAAGTTTTACTGGATAGGACATCAAAAAATAGCACCATAATACCAGATGCTTAAAATCAGTCTCCTCTTTGTTCACAGATTTGCTCACTATGGTTTCATAGTGGCTTTGCTCCATGTACTTGACACTTAGGCACCAAGGCTAGGGGATGCATTGATATCCTGTCATGCTACAATCACAGTAGGAAGCTTCATGCTATGCTGCAACAGGGGAGCAATTAAAGAAAACTGTATACCGATTTCTAAAGACTTCAGTCCAAAAGTAATATGCCACTTTCTCACACCTTTTATTTGCTAGAGTGTTGTGGTTTTAGCTCTAGCCCAGCTAAGATTAGAGCCAGCCTACAACATAACCAGTTAATCGGTGGCACAAATGAAGGACTTTGGGAGACCTTCAGTTGGTAAAACAGGGAAGGTAAGGTTTATTGGGTGCTCCCCTGATGGGGTGCAAGGAGCAAGCAACCCTTATAGAGCAGAGCTCTATGTGCTCTCTAAGTGCTGGCTCTAAGCCTGCAGCATGGAATGCTGCAGGCTGAGTGCTGGTACAGCTCAGCCTTAAAGGCACAGCCACAGCCACCAGTGTTCCATGGAGGTCAGTTGATTTTGCTTCTTGCGGCTTGCCTTCTCTACCTCCCTCCTTCCCAAGGATGGGAGGAATTGGCAGGCTCTTCATGGCTAGCTTGAGTCCTTCGGCTCTTTGGGGCCCCTGGTCTTGATTCCGCCGGCTTGCTTGTAGATCTCTCTGGAGTAGGAAGTGCTTGTCTAGGTGATGGGGGTCAGGTGACAGTTGAAGGATGGTCAGAAAGGTGAGGTTGAACGGGGTTCAGAAGCCCTACTTTTATAGGGTTCCGGAGGGGTCACATGTTGGGATTCAGCCAATCAGGGCACACACCTGACAGGTACATCAGGTAAACTGTCATACCTGCCAGGTGGGGACAGTTATTACTCGAAAATGCCAAGGGGAGCCAATCAAAATTAGGGTGGTTAGGTCAGGTCAGACTGGCCAGGTGCCATCTTTACTCACTCGATGGGAGGGTCTAGTGTGAGTGAGTGAGATGAGACCTGGGGTCAACTAGGGGTCAGCCCTTCAGGCTGTCATGAGGGACCCTAGTTGTGGGATATGATTTTAAAAATCCCCAATACTAGAGCAAGTCATATCAACACATTGAAGCATTTTTTCTTCCTTTCATTTTTTCCTTGAGACAGGGTCTCACTATGTAGCCCATGCTAGCCTCAAACATAGGATCATGCTGCTTCAGCCTCCCAAGTTGCTCTTCCCCAATGGCATTCCCATTTGAAGCATGCACAGCTCTCACACGCTAGCTCCACTTCTTGCTGGCAGCTTACCTTGGCAGAGGTTTCATGCTGCTGACATATATAACATCCTGGGGTCTCCACTGTTGTTTAAGCTCCACCTTCAAAGCTTCGTGCATCAGCCCTTCAGGAACTCTCCACAGGACATCTGATTCTGGTACACATAGTCTGGCACGCCAGTTATCTTCTAGAACCTTAGTGGCAGCCTCCATAACCCTTAACGCCTACATTCTGCATGCCTGCATGTGGATGCCACCAAGGGTTGCTGCTAGGTTAAGAGGTAGCTGGGCCATCCTGGACCATGGCTGCAGCAGTGGTCTCTGTATGATTAAGGTACTAAATCATTTCCCTGAGTAGTGCCCTTGCAGCAGGGCATTCCAGAAGCATTCACTTTTCAGACACTCTCCCTTCTAACAATTTGTTAGTTTCATGCCCTGGGGGCTTCAGATGGGTGATGTCTGGCCAACTCCTTCTGTGTCCTGAAGAAATTTCTTGTGTCCCAGCAAAAAACGTGGAGGCTTCCCTTTACTGTAGCTTACCTCTTTAACAGGGCTGGGATATGGCTCAGTTGGTAGAGCACTGTACTGCAGTCTCTGAGGTCCTGAGTTCAATTCCCAGCACCACAAAAATGGGAGAAGGGCTTGGCAATCCACTCCCAAGGCAATCCTGAAACAGTCAGCCATTGAAAACCCTATGAAGGTTGCTATGAGTCGGATACCGACTTGATGGCACTTAACAACAACAACAACAATCTCTTTAATAATTACTTCCTTGCCCAAACCGGCTGTGTCCACACTAACCTTAGACAAACCTTGTTCTTGTATTTAAATGCACATTTTTAGATCTTTTGTGCCCCTTGCTGTCTTTTTCCTCATAAGTTTGGCTAAATGCATCAAGCAACAACCATGCCACACTTGCTATATCCTGCCACCCTAATGATATTTCCTCTGCTAGGTTAATTAGTTTATCATTTTTGAATTCAGCCTCATTCAAATCTGTAGGGCATAAACATACAATAGATAAGCTCTTTGATAGAATATAACATGAATCACCTCTAGTCCAATGCCCAACAGAGCCCTCATTTTCCTCTGAAACTCTGCGTCTCACCTGTATTTCTATCAGAGGTGGTCTTCTAAACTCTCACCAGAACTGGCCCTTTCATTATGCTTATAGCATTCCAGGGATTCCCTCAGCTGCATCTCCAAACTCTTCCCACAAACAAGCTCCAATGGCCTAGGAGCTACTTGGCCAGGTTTCTGAACAATAAGGACTGCACTATCTGGTACCAATTTTCTGTATTAGTCAGCTTCTCATCACTGTGGCAAAGAAATTGATCAAAACAAAATTATGAGGGAAGAGATATTTATTGGAGGATTAAAGTTAGAGGATTTTAGCCCATAGAGGCAGAAGGCATGGCAACAGGGCAGGCATAAAGGGGCCCAAGGCAGACAACCTTACTTCTTCATGATCAAGCAGTAGAGCTTACATGATCCAGGGGCCTGGATAAAACCTTCAAAGGCCTAGCCCTAATGACTCATTTCTGCCAATCTAGATTTTGCCAATCAAGATTCCATAACCTCCCAGGATAGCATCACCAGTTGGGGACCCAGTATTTGAACACATGACATTTTGGGTACATTTAGACCCAAGGTATAACATATGTCTTATTTTTAAAATCATGGATTCTGCATATGAGATAAAACAAGAGATATTTGCCTGAGTCTGGCTTACTTTGCTTAATATGGTAATCTTTGGTTCCATCCATTTTCCTGCAAATGACATAATTTTGTTCTTCTTTATGGCTGAATAAAACTCCATTGTGCATATATACCACATTTTCTTTATCCATTCATCCGTTGAAGGACACTTAGGCTGATTCCTTGGCTATTGTGAATTGTACAGCAATAAACATGGATGTACAGGTATCTCTCTTGTATGTAGTTTTCCCAGCACCATTTGTGGAAGAGGCTGTCTTTTCTCTAACAAATGATTTGGGCACTTTTGGCAAAGATGGCTATAGTTGAATGAGTTATTTCTGGGTCCTCTGTTCCAGCCTTCCCATCCTTTCTGAATCCAGGGATTAGTTTTGTGGAAGAATTTTTCCATGCACTTCAGGCAGAGATCAGGCAATAATGTGAGCAATGGAGAAGCCACTCTAAATACAGATGAAGTTTGCTTGCTCACCTGCCACTCACCATCTGTTGTGTGTCCTGGTTCCTAACATTTATACGGGTCCATGGCCCAGGGGTTGGGACATCTGCTCTATCACATTCCATCGGTCTATACACATCTGCTCCTGTGCAAGTACCATACTGTCTTTGTAGCTATGATTCTATAGTGTAATTTGAAACCAGATATTGTGATACCTCCAGTATTATTCTTTCGTTCAGGGTCGTTTTGGTTATTTGAGGTCTTCTGTACTTCCATATAAATTTTAAGTGTTTTTTCAACTTCTATGCAGAGTGCCATTGGAATTTGGATATGGACTGCATTGAATCTGTAGGTTGCTTTCAGTAACCTAGCCATTTTCATATTAATTCTGCCAATCCATGAAATGGGAGGACTTCCTATCTTCTAGTATCATCTTCAATTTTCTTTCTTCAGTGTTTTAAAATATTCATTGTAGAAGTCTTTCACCTCCTTTGTTAGGTTTATTCTAGGTATATTATTCTATTGAGGCTTTTGTGAATGGAAATGTTCCCTGATCTTAGCATGTTCATTACTTGTATATAGAAAAGTTACTGTCTTTTGTTTGTTGATTTGGTATCCTGCTACTTTAATGAAAGTGTTTATTACATCTAAGAGTTTTTTGGTGGAGTATTTTGGGTCTTCTAAATACAGAATCATATCATATGCAAAAAGGGGTAATTTTATTTTTCCTTTCCTATTAGTATTTCTTTTATTTCCTTCTCTTGTCTTATATCTCTGGCTAACAGTTCAAGCGCTATATTGAATAAGAGGGAGAATAGATACTTTTTTTCCTGCTTTTAGAGAAAATGCTTTCAGTTTTTCCCCATTAAGTATAGTAAGTTTCTCCATTAAGTATAATAAGCTTGTCATGTATAGCTTTTATTATATTGAAGGATTTTCCTTCTGTTCCTAGTTTTTTCAGGGTTTTTGTTTTTTATCATAAGGGGATGTTGAACTTTGTCAGAGGCCTTTTCTACATCTGTTTAAATGGTCATGTGGTTTTGGTTCCTGAGTCTATTTATGTGTTTTACCCTATTGCTTTGCATATATTGAATCATCATTGCATTTCTAGAATAAAACCAAATTGGTCATGATGTATTACTCTTTTAATGTGTTGCTAATGCAGTTTGTATTTTACTGAGAATTTTTGCATCTATGTTTATTATGTAAATTGGTTGATAATTTTATTTTACTTTTTGTACTTATCTGGCTTTTGTATCAGAGTAATACTTGCTATGTAGAATGAGTTTAGTAGCATTACTTCCCTTTCTATTTTATAGAATAGCTTGAGAAGCATTGGCGTTTGTTCTTTAAGGATCTGGTAGAATTTGGCAGTGAATCCATTTGGTCCTGGACTTTTTGTTAGGAAAAAATTACTGTTTCAGTCTCACTTCTCATTATAGACCTGTTTTGTTTACATCCCCTTGATTTCATTTATGTAGGTCATATGCATCTAGAAATTTATCTATTTCTTTGAGATTTTCGAATTTATTGGAATCTCTAGTAGTCTCTAAAAATCCTCTAGATTTCTTGGTATCTGTTTTAATGTCCCTATTTTCATCTCTAATTTTATTAATTTGGGTCTTCTTTTTCTTTTGGATAGTCTGGGTAAGGGCTTGTTAATCTTGTTTATGTTTTCAAGAACCAATTCTTTGCTGCATCAATTCTTTGTATTGTTTTTTAGGTCTTCATTTATTTACCTTCTTCCTTGATCTTTACAATTTCTTTCAATCTACTAATTTTTGGTTCAACAGCCATACCACTCTGGCATCTGATCTTGTCAGATCTTGTCAACTAAGCATGGTCAGGCCTAGTTAGTCCTTGAATGGGAGACCACCTGGGAATACCAGATGCTGTAGGCTTGGGAGATGGACCCAGCAGCCTACTCCTGAAACAATCAGCCATTGAAAACCCTATGAATAGCAGAGAAGCACTAAAAATAGTGCTGAGTATGGCACAGTGTTGGGTAGTGTTTCATTCTGTTGTACATAGGGTCACTATGATTTGGAACCAATTTGACAACACCTAACACAGAGAGCAACTAATTTTGGATTTGGTTTGCTCTTGTTTTTCTAAGACCTTGAGGTGCCTAATTATTTATTTGAGCTCTAATTTTTTTTAATGTAGGTACTCACAGCTACAAACTTCTCTCTTAGTACCATCTTTCCTGTGTCCAATGGTTGTGTTGTAATTTTATTTTCATTTAACTCTAGAAATTTTTAAATTTCTTCTCTGATTTCTTCAATTACTTACTGATCATTCATGAGTATACTGGTCAATCTCTGTATAGCTTCTATAGTTTCTCTTGCTACTGATTTCTAATTGTATTCCATTATGATATGATAATATGTAAGACATGTTAATTTGTTATATTTGTTAAGACTTGCTTTATGGTCTAAAATGTGATCTACTTTGGATAAAGTTTCATGGCATTCTGAGAAGATGTGTTTACATGAGTGTTGGATGGAATATTCTATAGATTTATGTTAAGCCCATTTCATCTATGTTGAAGTTTAAATCTGAAGTTACTCTGTTGACTTTTTTTCTTGATCTACTTATTGATGAGAGTGGGGGTACTGAAGTCACTCATTGTTATATCTGGACCCATTTTTTTCCCCTTATGGACAGTAGTGTTATGTTTTATGAAATTGGGTATATCAATGTTCAGTGCATATATATTTGTAATAGTTATATCTTCTTGATGGATCATTCCCATTATTACTATGTAGTGAGCTTCTTTATCTCTTCTGACAAGTTTTCACTTTAAGCCTACTTTGTGAGATATAAGTATAGATACTCCTGCTTGCTTTTGGCTTCCACTTTCTTGCTATACCATTTCTATCCTTTCATTTTTGGCCATGTGTGTGTTTGCCTATGCACTGTGTTTCTTATAGGAAACAAACAGTTGGACCTTGTTTTTAAATTCAGGCAAGTAGTATGCATCTTTTAATTGGAGAGTTAAGACCAACTACCATCAGAGTTATTATGGAGAGATTCTTGTTGACTCTTGTAATTTTGTTAGTTATTTTCCTGGATGGTTTGAATACTATTTGTTCTTTTCTTTTTCACATATTCATTTTAGGATTTTGCTGGTTTACTGACTTGGACATGGTTAATTCTTTCTAAATTCTCATTGATTTATTTATTCTTCTCATGAAATCTACTTTTTCCTGAGCTCTCATATGTCTATGTTTCTTCCTCCTTTGTGTATAAGGTTCCTTTAAATATCTTTTTCTGGCTTAGAGGTCATAGATTATTTTAGTTTGTGCTTACCTTGGAAGATCTTTATTTCTCCACTGATTTTAAAAGGTAACTTTGTTAGATATAGTAATCTTAGTTGGCAATATTTTTCTTCTCCCTGCTTGAAATATATCACATCACTCCTTGCTTTTCTGGCTTTTAGGGTTTCCTATGAGAAGTTTGATATAATTCTGAAGAGTCTGCCTTTGTAAGTGCATTGATACTTTTCTCTTGCATCTTTTAATATTCTCTGTTCTATAGTTACTATAAATGTGAAATGGAGAGGTTCTTTTCTGATCAAGTCTCTTTTGGGTTCTAAATGCCTCCTGTACTTGGTTGCCCACATTTTCCCCTAGGTTTTGGAAATTATCAGCTAGAATTTCATTGAATCGGTTTTCTCTGCCTTTAGTTGGCATCTCAGCTCCTTCTTCTACTTCACAGGTTCTTAGGTTTGGTCTCTTGATTATGTCCCAGAGTTCTTAAAAGTTGTGGCCATGCTTGTTTTTAATTTTCTTTATGGATGTTTAAATATAGTATTTCCTTGACTTTGTCTTCAGTCCCTGATACTTTTTTGATCTGTTTGATCTAGTCTATTGGTGATGCTTTTTATTAGTGTTTTTAATTGGATTTGTGTTTTTCATTTCCAATATTTCATTTTTTCCCCAGAATCTCCTGGCTGAATTTTTTGCCCATGTTGCTGATTTTCTTGTCTAAGTCCTGAATTAACTTCCTTAATTCATTCATCTGCTTGTTTAAATCTCCTTTTAAGTCACTGATCACTTTTACAACCAGACTTTTGAATTCTTTGGCCATTTCAGTATCTTTGGATTCAGTTACTGAAGAGTTTTAAAATTTTGTAGGAATAATGTTGCCTCACTTTTCCATATTTCTCTGCTTCTATGTTGGATGGGACATATCTATTGTGATGGACAGCTTTTCCAGTTTTAGTTAGGTGTCTTCTTAATGAGAAGAATTCTCTTGAGGACTCAATCCCCAGCATCCAAAGAGGTGCTTCCATAAAAGCAACAACATAACAGCCTGCTATGTGCAGGCTGAGGGACTGGCTGGCCAAGACTCAGTTGTCACCTTCAGTGATGCATTCACTTTAGAGGTTTCTATTAATTGTGTAACAGGAACTGCTGCTGGCCCTAATGACTTTTGTGTTCCCAATTACTCCAGAGCCCCTCCAGTTTGCACACCTAGGGGCACCAAATGTCTAACTCTAGGGGTGATCTCTAAGTGTTCTGGGGAGTGGGGGAAGCAAAGAGCTGAGATTTGTACTACAGTGGGAGAACTTAGGACCTAGTACACTGTCTGCTGGTCTCAGTGCTTTCAGACCCTGCCCACCTGTAACCCTCCCAAGAGGGAGGAGGCTATGGAAATTGAGTGATTCACTGGACTTTGGTTTGGAGCTCTCAGTTCTACCTGGCAGGAAATTATACATAGCAGAGAGGCAGCTCCAAGGGCCAAACAGTCGTCATGGGCTTGGAGCTCTTAAGCTCTGCAGTTATCCTAGGCAATAAGGTCCACTCCTTGTCACAGATGTTGGGGTCACCAACCACCATATCCTTCACAGCCCAAGCCCTGTGTTGCTCAAACTTCTCAGCATGTCCACATTTGAAATTCCTCCACTGCATGTCTGACTCTCAAGGCTATCTCCCATGCAGAAACTGTGGCAAGATGTCCCCAGGCTCCTGGGAGTTGTAATTTCTCCTTGTTTTTAGGCTCCCAGAGTATCTCAGGCTCAAACAATAGGCTTCCTCCCAAGATGGGGCCTAGCTACAGTACTCTGAGATACGTTGTTGTTGTTGTTAGATGCCATTGAGTTGGGTCTAAACCATAGCAACCTTATGTACAACAGAAGAAAACACTCCTTGATTCTGTGCCTTGCACACAATCTTATTTATGTTTAAGTCCATTGTTGCAGTCACTGTGTCAATCCATCTAATGGAGGGGTTTCCCTTTTTTTGTTGATCTGCCACTCTCCCAAACATGATGTCATTTTCCAGGGACTGGTCCCTCCTGACTACATGTCCAAAATATGTAAGATGAAGTCTAGCCATCCTTGCTTCTAAGGAGCATGCTGGTTGCACTTTTTCTAGGGTGGATGGTCCTTTTGGCAGTCCATGGTATATTCAATATTCATCTCCAGCACATAATGCAAAAGCAACAATTCTCCTGTCTTCCTTATTCAATGAACAGATTTCACAACCATATGATGCAACTTAAAATACCATTGCATGAGTCAGGCACACCTTCATCTTCAATGTCACATCTTTACTTTTCATCACTTTAAAGAGGTCTTTTACAATAGCTTTTCTCAATGCCATGCATCTTTTGATTTCTTGATTGCTGCTTCTGTGGTTATTGATTGTAGAACCAAGTAAAGCAAAACTTTGGAAAACCTCAATCTTTTCTCAATTTATCATGAGGTTGCTTACTGACCCAGTTGTACAGATTTTGTTTTGCTGATGTTGAGGTGCAATCCAGAAGGCTGTGTTCTTTGATCTTTACCAGGAAATGTTTCAAATTCTCTTCACTTTCAGCAAGCAGAGTTGTGTCATCAGTGTAAGGTAGGTCATTAACAAATCTTCCTCCAATTTTGATGCTGCATTCTTTTTCATAAAGTCCAGCCTCTCAGATTATTTGCTCAGCATAGATATCGAAGAAGTATGATGAAAGGACACAGCCATGATGCACAGGTTACTTGACTTTAATGCAGGCAGTGTTTCCTTGTTCTCTTTGAATGACTGCCTCCTCATCCATGTACAGGTTCCTTATGAGTAAAATTAAGTGCTTTAGTATTCCCATTCTTTGCAGTGTTATCCATAATTTGTTATGACCCACATAGTCAAATGCCTTAGCCAATAAAACATAGATATATATCTTTGTGGTATTCTCTGCTTTTGGCTAATACCATCTATATCAGCAATGATGTCCCTCATTCCATGTCCTCTTCTGAATCTAGCTTGATTCCAGCATTTCCATATATATATATAGTGCTGCCATCACTTTTGAATGATCTTTCAAAATTTTGCTTGAGTGTAATATTAATGATATCATACAACAGTTTGCACATCCAGTTGGATCCCCTTTCTTAGAAATAGACACAAATATGGATCTCTTCCAGTCAGTTGGACACATAGCTGTTTTCCAAATCTCATGGCATAAACAAGTGAACACTTCTAGTGCTGCATCTGTTTGTTGACACATCTCTATTGGTATTCCATCAATTCTTGGAGCCTTGTGTTTCACCAGTTTCTTCAAGGCAGCTTCCACTTCTTCCTTCAGTTCCAGTGGTTCCTGACCATATGCAACCTCTTGAACTTCTTTTTGGTATAATGACTCTGTGTATTCCTTCCATCTTCTTTTGATGTTTCCTGTGTCATTTAATATTTTCCCTATAGACTCTTTCACTATTGCCACTCAAGGCTTGGATTCAATTCATGAAACTTAGGAAAAACAGAGTGTGCTCTTTTGTTTTGGTTTTCCGTCTCCAGCTCTTTGCATGTCATTATAATATTTTGTCTTCTTGAGCTGCCCTATGTAATCTGTTTAGTTCCATAACTTCATCATGTCTTCCCTTTCACTTTAGCTGCTGGATGTTCAAAAGCAAATTTCAAGAGTCTCTTTTGACATGTAATTTGGTCTTTTCTTTTTTCCTGTCTTTTTAGTAACCTTTGCTTTCTCATGAGTGATTTCTTTGATATCATGCCACAACTCTTCTGGTCTAATCATTAGTTATTAGACTCATTCTGGTCTAATCAATCATTCTGGTCTATCATTAGTGTCTAATTCATTAAACCTGTTCTTGAAGTGGTCTCTGAACACGGGTGGGATATACTGAAGGTAATACTTTGGCTCTTGTACACTTGTTCTAATTTTCTTCATTTCAGTTTGAACCTGCATACAAGCAATTGATAGTCTGAACCACAATCAGCACCTCATCTTTTTCTCACTTTCAATATTGAGCCTTTCCCTCATCTCTTTGCACAAATGTAGTCAATTTAGTTCCTATATGTTCTATCTAGGGCTGGGATTTAGCTCAGTTTGTAGAGCACCGCTCTGTAGTCTCTGAGGTCCCAAGTTCAATTCCCAGCACCAAAGAAATGGGGAGAAGGACATAGCAATCCACTCCCAAGGCAATCCCAAAACAATCAGCCATTGAAAACCCTATGAGGGTCGCTATGAGTCAGATATGACTCGATGGCACCTAACAACAACAACAACAACAACAATGTTCTATCTGGTGAATTACATGTGTATAGTCACTGTTTATGTTGTGAAAAAATGTATCTGCAATGAAAAGATCATTGGTTTGACAAAATTCTATCATGTGATCCAGCATTGTTTCTGTTACCAGGCCATATTTTCTGACTACTGAGCCTTCTTTGTTTCCAACTTTTGCATTCCAGTCTCCAATAATTACCAGTACATCCTGATTGCACATTCAATCTATTTAAGACTGCAGGAGCTGGCAAAAATATTCCCTATCTTCATTTTTAGCCTTAGTGTTGATCACAAATAATAGTCACATTAATTGGCCTTCCTTGTAGGCATATGGACATTATTCTACCACTGACAGCATTATACTTCAGGACAGATCTTAAGATATCTTTTTTGATGATGAATGCAACCCCATTTCTCATTGGCATTCCCAGCATAGTAGACCATATCATTAACTGATTCAAAATGGCCCATGCCAATTTTATTTCACTGATGCCTAAAATATTGATGTTAATGTGCTCCATTTCCCTTTTGACAATGTTTAATTTTCCTATGCCTGCTGTTGTAGCACCGGATCCTGTCAGATCTCAGAAGCTAAGCAGGGTCAGGCTTGGTTAATACTTGGATAGGAGACCACCTGGGAACACCTGGTGTTCCTGGTAAGCTTGGGAGAAGGACCTGGCAACCCACTCCCAAAATAAAAAACAACCAGCCGCTGTAAACCCTGTGAATAGCAGAGAAGCATTAACAATACTATTTCCTATGTTGTATGTAGGGTTGTTATGAGTCTGGATACCGACTCAACAGCACCTAAGAACAACAATGATTTTCCTATATTCATACTATATACATTCCGAGTTCCAATTATTAATGAGTGTTTACAGTTTCTTTTTCTCATTTTGAGTCTTGCAACATCAGCAAATGGAGGCCTCTAGGGCTTTACTCCATTTCTGTCATTATGGTAGACTCTACTTTGAGGAGGTAACTCTTCTCCAGTCGCCTTTTGAGTGTCTTCCAACCTGGGGTGCTCATTTTCTGGTAGTATAGCTGAAAGTGTTTCTCTGCTATGCACATGGTTTCAATGGCTAATTGTTTCAGGAGTGCGCTGCCAGGTTCTGCTCCCTAGTATGTCTTAGTCTGGAAGATCAGCTGAAACCTGTCCAACATAGGTGACCCTGCTAGTATCTGTAATAGCAGTAGCATAGCTTTCAGCATCACAGCAACATGCAAGCCCCCATACGACAGCAAACTGACAGATACATGGGAGGAATGAGGAAAGACAAAATATATTTCTTGTCCAATGCTGGTCTGCCATGCAGAACGTCACTGTCACACTGAATTCAAGGCTTATGAGAAGAGTGAGCTTGTCCTGTAGCTAGGATCACCAATTTGGCATACCTTGTGGTCTCTGCTCAGTTTCTCTTCCTCTTTGGGAAGCTAGAGCTGGAGCTGCTTTTCTGTACACAGACTGTTTCTCCATGTTTTTCAGTTGTCCTATCACATCTTTTGTGTTTTCCAATAATCTTCCTTTTTTTTTTCTCTCATTTTTAGAATATGGTTTGTCAGTTGTTACACTGCCTCTTCTCATTCATGGAGCCACACAAAGGACATTTCAACCCACCATCTTACCCTGCAAGCCAACATTTCTGTACATGTCATACAAATAGAAACATTGTGTTTTTACCAAAATAAAAGCATATATGTTATTATTAATTGAAAGTTATTAAGTATTATTTGAATTTAACAGAAGAAAAAACGAAATGAAGTCTACTAAAGGAACTGATGAGCTTCAGATATATATTGAATTATATGTGTGTATATAGTTGTACATATATAATATATACTATATATATGATGCATACGTAATTTATATATTGCATGTACCAGTGTATAGACATGTTTCTTCATGGTAAGAGATGTATATTTTTTCTAAAAGGATCTTTTTAGAATTAAGAGAAAGCAGAAAACATTAAGGGACTTGGGTAATTGTGTCTATTAACTATGGCTTACTTTATCTATAGTATATACAATACAAATCTATGTGTATGTATATATGCCTGTGTGTGTGTGCACACTGTATCTATTCATATCTTACTATGAGATATAAGGTAATTAACACACAATACCTCTTCAACCTGGTCTCTCAAATTCCAAAATTTTTAAAATATATTATGTTTTTATTTTCAAGATTTATAATATTTACTTCCCACAAATCCTTCTGCAATGTTTCTCAGTTCCCAAATCCTTTATTTTCATTTATCTCTTAGTTGGCTAGACTTCATTGTCAAATAATTTTTTGAAAGAACGGTGGGTGACATGGTGCATGCCTGTACTTCCAAGAACTCAGGAGGCTGAGGCAGGAGGATTACAAGTTTGAGGCCAGAGGCAGCCTGTGTAATTTAGCAAGACTCAGTCTTTTTTTTTTTTTATTATTGGAAATTTGTAATGTACACCTTAATGTGATTCATTCTGACATGCTTTTCATTGTGACATTTCTATATATGCATTTTGTTACATTATTCACCCCTTACCCTCTTATATGCTTCCTCCCCCCATCCCATGCTCCCATCAAAGACTTCTCTACCATTTACTTGTCTTTTTATGGTAATATTTTTCTATATATCCTTGGGTTCCAGTTCCGTTTAATAGAATAGAAACTTTTCCTGCAGTGAACTTTCTTTTTACCTTGTCAGAACTATTACATGCATTTTCTAGACCATCTCTAATAATACCATTCTTAGCTTTTTTCTTTTATTATGATCTGACCTTTGTATAGGATTTTCTCCTTCTTATAATTTTGATTCAGCTCCCACATATGAGTGAGAACATGTGGTGTTTCTCTTTCTGAGCTTGTGTTCATTCACTTAAAATAATTTTCTCCAATTCCATCCATTTTTCTGCGAATGGCCTTATTTCTTTTTTCTTTTTTCATGGCTGAGTAGTATTCCATTGTGTATATGTACCATAGATTTTTTATCCATTCTTCTGTTGAAGGGCACTTTGGTTGATTCCATATCCTTGCTATTGTGAAAAGTGCTGCATTGAACATGGAGATGCAGGTGTCTCTGTGGTATGATGACACATCTCCCTTTGGGTAAATTCCCAATAGTGTTATAGCTATGTCATATGGTAGATCTATTTTCAGTTTTTTAAGATACCTCCATATTGATTTCCACAGTGGTTGGACCAATTTACAGCTCCACCAACAATGTTAAGAGTGTTCCCTTTTCTCCACAACCTCGCCAGCATTTATTGTTATCTGTTTTATTGATCTTGGCCATTCCTCCTGGTGTAAGGTGAAATCTCAGAGTTGTTTTAATTTGTATTTCCCTAATGGCTAGGGATATTGAGCATTTTTTCATGTGTTTCATGGCTTTACAGACCCCTTCATTTGAGAACTGTCTACTCAGTTCCTTTGCCCATTTGTGTATGGGTTGTTTGTTTTTTGGAGAGTTTTTTTCTTGAGTTCTTTATAAATTCTGGTAATTAGACCTGATGTATAGGATGTGAAGATTTTTTTCCCATTCCGTGGGGGTTTCCTTGACTCTGTTGATAGTTTCTTTTGCTGTACAGAAGCTTTTTAATTTCATGTAATCCCATTTATCTATTCTTGTTGTGAATTCTTGAACAATTGGAGTCCTATTAAGGAAATACTTTCCAATGCCTATATGATGGAGTGTACTGCCTATCTTGTCTTCTATAAGTTTTAAAGTTTCTGGTTTTATGTTGAGATCTTTTATTTATTTTGAGTTAACTCTCATGTATATTGAGAGATGTGGGTCAGTTTTCATTTTTCTGCATGTGGATGACCATGTTTCCCAGCACCATTTATTGAAAAGGCTGTCCTTTTTCCAGCTTACTTGCTTTGCTCCTTTGTTAAAAATAAGGTGGCTATCAGTGTGTTGAGGTATTTGTGGGTCTTCTCTTCTGTTCCAGATGGCAAGACTCAGTCTTAAGGTAAAAAACATTAAATTAAATAATGGGCTGAGGGGTGCAACCCAGTCATAGAGAACTTTTAAAGTATGTTTGAGGTCCTGGGTTCCACTCCTGAGTATCAGTGCATAAATAAATAAATACCTAGGTAGCTTTCACCCTCCAAATTCACATATGCTTAAAATTTTTTGACTGCTGCTCTTGCTTTTTAAAGACATGTTGAAATTTGGTTGAGTATAAAATTATTGGAACATATAACATCCTTGCTTCAGAACTTGTTCCATTGTCTTCTGGCACTGAATGTTGCTATGGAAAAGTCTGAAAACAATCTACTTTATTTTTCACTCATAGTTGACTTGTATTTTCTGTCTGGAGGCCTACAGGTGCTTTCTTTAGCTTTGGAATTTAATAACTTCAATAGAGGATGGCTTGGTATTGAGCTTTCTCAGTTTTTTCTTTGACACAACATGTCCTTTTGATATGAAAATTCAAGTAATTACAAATTTCAGGAAATCTTTCTCTTTCTATTTTTTTCTGTTAATTTTGTTCATTGTGTGGGTAACTGTTTTCTTTGTACAATTGTGTTGTCTCTTTTCTTCTAGTTTTCAACTTCATTATATTTTATATCCTTAGTTGTTTTTCAAACTTATTTCTTTCCTCTCCTCCCCTACCTTTACTTCCTTCTTCACTTCTAATGGCACTTTCATCTCTTTAATGGCTTTTATTTTCTCTTTCATTTCTTTCCCAAGTTCTTCAAGTTTGTTTTTGTCTTATAATCATTTGCCTTAGAACTCCTCTGTAATTTTGAGCTATTTTTAAAAACAAAGATTGCATCTTGGGGAAATAGTTAAGATTATGAAGAACTTGTCCTATGCTTCCTGATGTAATCAGCTTTATAATATATAGTCCTTATCCCCAATTCCTATTCCATGTACGTGGACAGGTCTTGGGTTATTTTCTTCCTGATTATTTCATCTTTGAAGAAGACCATCTCCTTACTAAAAAGTAGTCTTAGGGGATGGATTTGGGAATATTCATGTTAGCCTTGTATCCTGAATGCTTCTATCATATCTGTTTTAACCTCAGCTTAAGAGCATAAACTTAACTCAAGAGTTTACAATAATGCGTCTAGAATAGCTCATGAAAAGCCCCTTAAATCACACTCACCAAAGGACATCTTTTTATCATGAGCCTAGACCACTAACCATAAAAATGGTCTGTATTTAAGGTTTCTTCATTGGCTCTACCTTCTATAATGCAGAATGAATATATGTATTAAATTCCCAGGTTCTTCTTCCATACTTGACTTTGCTCTTCGATCTCATCACTCTAACCAAAAGACCATTGGATTTACGTTTGAGAATTGTGAATCTTTCTTTAGGGGAAACCTTATCCTGCCTGAGGTTGGAAGACACATGTGTTGGCTCTTAGCACCCTCTCTCACTATAATTCAAATTTCATAGTATTTGGCAGGTCTACTCATAGTTTGAGGTTATGGCTATTTCCTTGTTTCACTGAAGATGGCTTTTTACCCTTCTATTTTTTTCTTATTTTGTTGCTCTTTTTGGTGGACTTCAATAATGGAATAGAATAAAAATGACTTTTTTCTGTTGTGTTTAATTAGATATGAGAATTTGAAAGATCAGAAGAAACTATGGGACTAAATTTTCATAGCCAAAAGACTGCAATCCTATAACAAAATATATGGAGTATGTATATGTTAACATCCTAATAGTGGTTGTTACCTTACCATTTCACTTATTTTACTTAGTGTTTTAGATCTCAAAATTCATGGTTTATATGATATCACTAAATTAGATTAGAAGGGAGAAGAATGAAAACTATGCTATAACATAGAAGTACTATTCAAACAAAATTGCATATATTTACATGTTGATATTTCTCACATATAAAATATGAGAAAGCATCCCTGGCATTTAGTAAGTGCTCAAAATATAAGTTGTCTTTCTTTCATATAGGGTAGATATATACAACAGATCAGAGAAGATAATATAATTTTCAAAACATCTTTTGGTAAGGCTTATAGCTGCCTATTGGGAACTAATGAGAGAATATTATTGTGATTATAATAGGATCAGTGCCAAAATGTATTTCTCTACTGTGTATTTTGCTCTGCTAAAGCTCACAAGCCTGCAGCAGTAGCCCTGTGGCATCCAATCCCATCAGATCTTGGAAGCTAAGCGGGATTTGGCCTGGTTAGTACTTGGATGGGAGACTGCCTGGGAACATCAGGTGCTGTTGGCTTGGGAGACAGACCTGGCAACCCACTCCCAAAAAATCAATCTGCCATTGAAAACCCTGTCAACAGCAGAGAAGCACTGACAATAGTGTTTCCCTTGTTGTACACAGGGTCGCTATGAGTTGGATACTGACTCAATGGCACTTAACAACAACAACATAAGGCTCACAAATCTTGTAATCATCCTGCTAATTACATACTGCTAATATATCTATCACACAAGAAATTGTGAGGACATATTAGTGTACCTCTAATGGGCCAGTGGAATATAATTTTGGAACACTAGTTGTAACCAAAATCCTCTTGTTTTCCACAAGCACTGTACAAAGAGATAGGAATTTTAGGAAGGTGTTAACAAACTATTACACAGTAAAATTTCTCTTTCCTTCTAGGGCTATGTTATTTTACAGTAGACCCAACAACAACAGTTCCTATACCTGGTACAAACCTACTAAGTCCCACTCACATCTGGTCTACCAACTGTGTCCGCAGTTCTGCACAGTCACACAATTCATTCCAAAAGTCTGATAATGTACAAAGACTGAGAGCTTACAAAACACATTAGTATTATTCATATAAATCTAGAATGTTTTATTTCAATCAAAGAATTAGGTGTAAGGGCCTCTAATAGGTCTTGGGAAAATAATTCATAAATCCCATAAACATTGTTGGGATGTAATTATTTGGAAAGTAACCTCTCTCAAAAAGCCTGGAGTACACAAATTAAAAATGAATTGTTGAAGTTATCCAGGGTGTCTCTGTACTTGCCAATAGGCACAGTTGTGACTAAATTAGGTCTGTTTTGCACACCAATCATTGAAATGACGAGTTTGGCAAAAGAGAAAGAGATTATTTATAAGGCAGTCAATCATGGAGATGGGACAAGATTCAAAGCCACTTCACAAAGGATACGATTTGGGGATATTCATGTGATATCAAAGTAGGATGATTTAAAGCATGGGGAAAGGTGATTGGAGATAAAGTAATTAATGGTCTGTGCACGCATAATCAAACTTAATACCTCTTCATAGAACTCATGTTCAGAAAATGACAGTAATAGCATGAGCCAAGAGTGGAGTTTTTTGTACCCTGCTGTTAAAGAAGGCACCTACCTGCATAGGTCCAAGTGAAAAGTTGGTGGTTTCAACAAATGCAGCCTGAAAAATAACCTGGACAACCACTGTCATCATGATCCACACATCAGATGCATTATCTACAGCAGAGCTAGTGGAACACTAATTATATATTGCTTAGCTATGTGACCTCCAACATTGGTGATCTTAAAAGTCAACTGAAAGCGAAGGTAGCACATTAGGTCAAGAGAGCTTATTCAGGTTTTCCCTAGGTTTCTTTGTACGAGGAAATCATTTTCAGTTTTGAGCCCGACACTGGAAGTTTTATTACCTAAAATCATCACATCTTCCTTTCCCATCAATTCAACATAAATATTAAGTCATGATTGACCATGTACTAGTTGTCACGTGCTGAGAGAATAGAGAGAACAAGACAAAAGTTTTGTATTTAAAATGAATGCTAGCTGAGAACTTCAGGGTCTTTCCAAATGTCATTTAACTCTTACTAAACTCCTAGAAAGTGGGAATTATTATTATTCTGATTTTACTGATTAGAATATGTGGTTCAGACTGGTTAAGTGACTTGTTCAAGAATATACGTTTGGCAAGAGCTAGGAGTAGAAAAGTTTGTGCTCTTTAGCGCTACCTGACAGGGATGGAGGGGCAGTGAAAGTGAAGAAACCAGATAGACACCAACACTGACTGAAGAAAGTCACTCAGGGAAGGATATCAGATGGGCAGAAAGTCAGCCACCTACCAATGGGACTGCAGATTTTCCCAATGTCAGCATAGAGTATTCTTTTCTTTGCGGAGTTCTCTTTCAAACAATTTTATATCAAATGTTATATACTAGGATATAGCATATTAATGCTCCTGGATCCATCAGTTGAGTTATACCAGGTACCAACTGTATAAGAAATAAATGCTAGTTCATTTGGACACTGTTAGTTTGCTAGGACTGTTGTACTATAATACCACAAACTTGTTGTTGTTAGGTGCTGTCTAGTTGTCTCCAACTCACAGTGACCCTCATAGGGTTTATACAGGCTTATTGTCTCAGGATGGCTTCAGTAGTGGATTGCCATGTCCTTCTCCTGGTCTTACAGTGCTGGGGATTGAACCCACGACCTCAGAGAGTATGGAGCCGTACTCTACCAACTGAGCCAAAGCCCAGCCCAGTACCATAAATTAGGTGGCTTCAACAACAGAAATTTATTATCTCATAGTTCTGAAGGCCAGAAGTCTGAAACTGAGGGTTTGGGAGGGTTGGTTCCTTCTAGGGGGTGTGAGGGAAGGGTTTATTCCAGGGCTCTCTAGTTGGCTTGTAGGTAACCATCTTCATATTGGCATTCTCCTTATATGGATGTTGCCTCCAAATTTCCCCATTTTATATACTAATCTTTTGGATTACTGCTCATCCTAAGGACTTTGCTCTAGTTTGAATACCTCTGTAAAGACTATCTCTCAAGAAGGTCACATTTTGAAGTACTGGAGGTTTAGAGGATTTAGGGGCATAGTTTAGCTATAATGGACACTACTGTGAAGTTGTGATAGACAGGACCCCAGACACTGTTCCCTTTTCTAACTTGGTTCTCCAAAGAGGTTCATATTAGTCTAGTGACGCATTTTGTGCTTAGCACTATGACTCATTAAAAAAGTATTTAAATGGCACCTTTATCCATGGAGGCTATTTCTAGAGGAAGGATTCAAAATGAACACTGACTTATTAATTTAACATACTTTATTTCAAGATTCAGGTAAAATTCTTGTGCTCCAAATACCTCTGAGAAGATCCACTCCTCACCACAAAAATGGTAAGAACTTGAGGTGATAATTATGTGAATTACCTTGACTTAATTATCATGAGTTGTGAGTCACCACAGTATTTTGTACCTCATAAGTATATACAACTATAATCTGCTAATTTACAATAAATAAATAAAAAAATCTTCTCCAACCTGATGATATACACTTGGCAAGCTTTTCCCATGTCCTAGGCCAAAATGAGGACAGTGGGGTGGATAGCTAGGGACTAAATTTCAATACAAAACAATATGACATTTCCTGATAGTTAGAATTATTCATCTGGCCAGGCATGGTGGTGCACGCCTGTAATCCTAGCAATTTGGGAGGTGGAGGCAGGAGGATCGCAAGTTCGAGACCAGAGGCAGTCTGTGTAATTTAGGGAGACTCTGTCTCAAAAAGTAAAAAAATGGGTGGAGGGTGCAGCTTAGTGGTCCAGCACTTGGAGAGCATCCAAGCATGAGGCCCTGCCACCCCCCAAAAAATTATTATTCATCTGTGAACTCCTGCATTTCTAAGCATGATATCAAAAACAGAAAACATAAAAATAAAAATTTTGATTTCACTATATTAAAAAACAAAAAATAAAATGACTGACTTGACTATATTAAATAAACAAAGAAAACTAAAAGAAAATGTATAAGATGAGAAAACACTTGCTAAATATATGACAAAAACAAAATATTATTTTTAGTGTTCATTCATTTAATAATTATTTACAGAGTAACTACTATAGATCAGGCTCTGTTTCAAGGTGTGGCAGGTGTGTGGTACACAGACAAATAACTAGCCCTTATGGAGTCAATGTATCAACCAGATCTACCCAAACACTCCAAAAGAAAAACAAGCAGAATACATAAACAAAACCAGATATTCAAAGGTCAATAAAGATATTAAAGAATTTGGTAATCAAAAATGCAAATTATATTGTGATGTTTTTCTTTTTCTGTTTTTCTTTCCAAATTGGCAGAACTTTCAAATTTTGGGGTACTAACAGGAGTGTGAGCTGGGATTTAGCGCAGTTGGTAGAGTGCTGCTCTACAATCTCTGAGGTCCCGAGTTCGATTTCCAGCACTGCAAAAAATGGGAGAAGGATGTGGCAATCCACTCCCAAGGCAATCCCTAAACAATCAGCCATTGAAAACCCTATAAGGGTCACTATGAGTTAGACATGACTTGATGACACCCAAAAACAACAACAAGATTAGTGCAGATATGGACCTGCTGACATAATTTTCCAGGAGTGGTTTTCATTTAATCTTCTTAATGGTAAAGCCTAAACTGATCCCAACTTTAGCTGGAGTACACTTAAAATGCCAAAATGCATGTTCATGTGTTCCACTGTAAAGATTATGAATCTGTGCACTAGAAAGAAATACCATCTAAAAATTGCATCTTTTAACCACTGTGGGATATTTTAATGTAGGTTATCCCAGGACCATAGTTGGGTAGAGTGCTCTAGACCACGGATGGGGCTGGCTTTTGAGGTAGGTAGAGGCAAATGCAAATGATCTTAGCTGTAGGATTTCCCATCCTGACAACCAAATACAAAATGTCTTGTTCAGTTAGATTTGATTGATAGAACTATTTCAAGACACAAAACTATCGACTCATACTGGCTACTGGTGAGCTTTGAGGCAGGGTCACATGCAGTTCAGCTTTTACAATATTTACACTATTTGGCCCGGCAATTCAACTTAAAAAAAATTTACCCTAAGGACATAATCAGGTTTTATTTGAAACTTTGGTAGGATTGCAGAAATTATTTGAGAGTTCTGAATAAATAAGAAAAGGATGAAGCTACTCTTAATAACTTTTCCTTAAAATGCTGGCTATGGGTAAAGGACATGGAACCAAAGTGCACTCCACTTTGTGTCCCACATATGCAGACTGTTTTGCAATTGTTTTCTGGTTACCACGGCAACCTCTGAATTTCTCTGTGTAAATGGGAAATTGGGAACCTCATTTTTTCAGAAAAATGATTAGTGTGTTCTTTTCATCCTGGTAAGCTTGTTCTGTGCTGACAAATTACACTCTGACAGCTATGTTATAATCCAAAACATGCTTTTTTAGGGATTGTGACTAATAAAGAATTCCAGGGGTTGATAGTTACTTTTCATTTATATTTTTTTGTATATGTATTTGCTTACACTGAATTCAAGAGATAAACCAAAGTGCTAAATACTTGAAACACTTTCAAAATAATTCAGAGATACATCCTCACTTGAAATATTTGACATATGTTGATTTGATTATTGTTCTCACGGTATAAGGAAAGAACATAATCTTCTGAATCAGTTGCACATGGAGCTGAGCCATACTCTACTGCTTACCAGTTGTGTGAGTGTGGGCAAGAAGCCTAACTGTTTCAGTCTCAGGTTCCACCAATAAAGTAAGAATCAGATATAAAAGGTATAAGGAGTCTGCAACAATGTCACATCTATTGATCAGCCTCTTGATACAACATACTTGCTATTATTACCGAAGAAAAAAATAAAGTAGGCACAGAAATATTCCAAACCTATCACACTTGGTTTAAAAAAGTCAGGCTTCATATGGGAAAAGTAGATAAACAAAAGTTAATCCACTGTCAGTATTAGGATTGGGCTTCTTCGGATTTCAGTTTCTTATGATACAATTACTAAACTCATTATTTGGTAAGTAATAGGAAAAGACTTGAAATTCTGTAAGGTAGAAAACATGATAGGTAAATTTCACAAGGGAAGTTCCTCAAAACTTTACAAAACAGCCTGAAAATGCTGAAATTGCTAAATTTAGTGCAAAACTCTGATGCAGCAAATGGTCAAACTTTCAAGCTACTAGAGGTTATGATGAAACAGAGTGAGGAGCCTTCCATGGCTCAATGAAGATGAAGGAATATAATGAGCAAAGATAAGGCCTCTTCTTTGGAATGAGGCACTTGTGGAGGAAGGTTAGTATTGAGACAGGGACAGGTTCCTCCAATTGTTCTCCAATAGCATTTATGAATTTACCTCTTCTTTTTTCATATAAGCCCACCTATATTCTGTATCTCTTGGCTTGCCATTTATTAAACTATGTACAGAGAAAGGGAATTTAGTAGGGGCATGCTATGTCATTCCTCATTATATGCCCTAATTCTCAATCTGTCTTTATTCCTTATCTTCAATTATTGTAAAAAATAAGAGCATCACAGATGATCACATGGGCAAAATATTAAAGCACCAAGCACAAATACAAGAATATTATAAAGCAAAACACTTCTGAAATTAAACACTAAACTTTCTTCAAATGAAAGAAACAATTTAAGAGTCCTTAAATCTATATTAGATACGTCGCACAAACTCAACCTACATAATTTGGTCAATGTATTAAAAGGTATTAAATTAGTAAACAATAACAACCAAACTAAGCACCCAACACAACAAGATGTCAATACCATTCTTCCACTCTCTGAACTTGTTTCCATTTTTCTATTTTTTTTCCTTATCCAAGGCAGTAAATTTCACTGGGAGGACACTGGGTAGAAAAAAAAAAATGTCACTTGATGGAGATTTTTTTCAGGCTGCTCACCCTCTGAGCATAATATCCTCACCACCTACTTGTCGCTGATAAGATAAAATATGGAATTCTGGGAGCATGGTTTAAAAAAGACTGTGCTGGTCCTGTTCCCCCACCACTACCATCACCACCAGTAGCACTACATCCTATTCCTTTCACCTCAGCGTACCTAGATGAGAGTTTCATGACCACCCATTTCCAATCAGAAGTAGGTTTGGGCCCTTGATCAAGCTGGTCAAGCCTGGGTCCTGCCTAGTGTCCCCAGACAACATAAAGGAACATAATTAAATTTGAATGTCAGACAAACAAGAAATGATTTATTTTAGTGTAAGTGAGTTGCAAATACAGCACTGAGACATGCATGGCGCACTGTGGTCGTGTTCCCAGATCTGCCAGTAATAGCTGCAAATGCATAGAGCACTTCCTTTGGTCTACGTGTTGTTTTAAATGTGTTGCAAATATTAACTTACTAACTAAATGAAAATACATGGAGATGCAAACATATGCCAATATACAGATTATCGGAGGTTAGGAAGAATGGATTATGTATTTTTAAATTTCAAAAATTATGTAAAACTTCCTCTAATTAAGATATTTTATGAGTTGTCACTGTTAAGCTTCAAACCAATTTGTATCAAACAGAAAAATAGAAAAATAAAAACTATGAGCCGGACTTGACAGCACCTAACAACAACAACAAAAGGCAGAAAACATAGAAAAGTAGAAGTAGCAGCAGGCTGAGAACCCCCAGGTCTAGATTTCAGTCCCTGCTCACTAACTAGTAGCTGACTTCCAGAAACTCTTCTCACTTCCTTGGATGAAGCCTTCCTTATCTGCAACAGGAGATTCGGAAGAGATCATTTTTAAGGTCTTTAATGCCTCTGAAATTCTATTATATCTCATGATATTGGAAAAGTAGCTTGCATAGAAAAGTTTACTACCTCTGCAATCATTCTGTTGGTGTCTCCTAAGAAAAGCAAATTGAGAGCTTCTTCTTCAGTTGTTGCCTGATGAAGAGACAGGTTTTTCAGGTGAATGTTCTGATCAGGGTCCTCCAATACTGTCACTTTCCTACAGAGATTAGAAGAAAGTAAGGTACTTTTGAAAAGGAAAAGAACTAGAAGTCTTTCTCATAGGCTTATAAAAAAAAAAAACACCTTGTATAGTAGGATGCCTTGAACTTATAAAACTGAATAACACACAAGATACCAGACAACATTGGATTAGTATCAAAAACTGACATTTCCTTGACAATATTATTAAATAGTCTTGGGGCTGACAAATTTATGACAAACTTCTTATTTAAGGCTGACTGTCACTGTAATTATCAAATCATTAAATCATCTTTTTTTTTTTATTATTACTGAGGGTTGAATCCAGAGTTGTGCAGGCTGCCTCTGGCCTTGAACGGTGATCCTTCTGCCTCAGCCTTCTAAGTAGTTGGGGTTATAACCTTCTAAGTAGCTGGGGTGTGCTGTTGGATGTGTATTATATCATCTTAAAATGCATATTCTTACTGAATGCAAATAGAAAACTTTCTACCTATATACCAAGAAACAAAGCTATATGTTTTTTTCGGTCATAATTCAGCTTCTTATATAGGGAACACATTAATTCTCTTGTTCAATTCCTTATCACTTTCAATGTTCATGACATTTTAAATTGGTTAGCTCATCAACTTAAACATGATCAAATTTGGGGCATCTGTCATCCCTCTAGGAATTATCTTCCTATAGAGTTTTCTCAATGAGGTGAATAAAAAAATTCTCAAGAGGTCTTGCAATAAGGATTTAGCTTGATACTATTTTTATTTCTTTCAGGTATGTTTCTTGATCTGTTTTTCTTTACAACATACTTTTTCCTTCCATTACATTCTCACAACGAGAGTCTAAGATCTGGAATCACATTCGTCTATTACAACTACCTTAATGGGCATCCTGGTGCCAATAGTATTTCCTCCCAGGTGAATCCATCCTAACCCTGTTCCCAGATTTGGCTTGTTAATACTCTTTATAGCCTTTTAAGACTTTCTGCAACTGAACAGAATTTGGCCAACATCTTCAAACTCTGTTTCAAAGCCTACTAGTCAGAGTCATAAAGTTACTAGCCTCTTGAGTTTTGCTGTCTTTTCTTTGGAATTGTTAGAGAAATGAAATTTACCATTCACAGGTATTTCCTAAGAGCATCTCTAGATATTTCCACTCACTTAAAATATTTGGAGTTGGAATGATAAGCAAAGATTGGCATCATCTAGCACTACTTATTTACAAGAAAAGTAAATGGATGCATGTCATTTCCTCATTTAAGAAAACATACTTTGAATAATTTCAAAATGATTTCTCAAATACCATATATTTTTCATCCTTTTTTTTGTAAGGAAGTTATCTGGACTTCCATATGTAATTTGTGGGCATTTGAAATACTAATTGCTGCAAGGAAATGTAGTTCTACCAGCACATCTGTGACCAATATGTCACTAATAATGTGCTCCTTGATGAATTTTGGACTCCTTTTTGTCTCCTTCAACAATACCCACAAAGATGAGAAACGGTCCCTTCCCTTAATGAAAACAAGTGCAATTTATTTATTTTTAAATAAGACTTATAAATAAGCTTATTAAAGATGTTTAAGAGTTCAAAAATGCTTGGAAAATATGAAGACATTTTTAGTTGAAATGGATGAGTGTTCTATTTTTAGGAACCTCCTTTATTTCTTAAACTTTATTTCCTTCTGAAGTAGTCCAGAAGGTTTGGCTAAGTTAAATGCCCAGAAACACAGAAGTAGGAATTGTTCCTAAATCTACAGATTCTGCAAATCTGAATTTTTTACTTGTACAGATGTAAAGAAGTAATACTGGAAGATAAAGACATGTAATAAGTAATTGAGTGGTACATTAAAAATGAGAAAAGAGAGTTCAGTCTTTTTCAGCATGAAGTCAATGACTTCTCTACTTCTGAGGCAGTTACCTGTGATACATGTTGTAAGATCAAGACAGATACAATACTGCACTTTCTGTGCAAGTTCAGGGCAGAGAGGGGCTTAAAGGGAGAAAAGAGGCTGCAACAAACAAGTCAGAGGCCAATGTTCCCACTCATTGGGCACCCAATGTATGCCAGGCACCTGGATTGTCTCATTTAACTTAGTTGTTTTTAAAAGGAACTACCTATAGAACTATGGGAGAAGGATGTGGCAATCCACTCCTGAGGCAATCCCAAAACAATCAGCCATTGAAAACCCTATGAGGGTCACTATGAGTCAGACCCAACCCAACAGCACCTAACAACCACCACGGCCACCTATGGAAATTAAAAAAAAAAAAAAAAAACACATGAAATCCCACTCCAAGGGATTATGGTTTGATTGGTCTGGCACACAAACTTCATCTTTGATAACCTTAGAAGGCAGACATATAGGGAGGAGATTTCTGGTTTCGTTGTCTTCACTTTCTACCTAGTTCCATCTCATATACAAAGGGGAAAGCGCTACTCTCCCTGGTTGAAGTTGAAGATGCTGATAAGCTTAACTCTGTATAGGAAAGGTAACTGTGAGCTGTAAAATGCCAATCCTTCCATAGGAAGTTTCTACCTCACTGACCATGCAGCTAGTGGGTAAACCAAGCCACACAACATTACAACATTAACCACAACAATAACTAATGCTACCTTAAAGGCCATGGGATTTATGGCATTGCTAAATCAACAAGTGTTTTGTGGCAGGAAGGGGACATCACACATATATCTCTCACCATTCCTCCACTGAAATAGAAAATGTGGAAAACAAGAGAGTATGGAATGGTAAGCACAGTTATTTATTATAAGTCAAGCCAAGCAGGTCACTGATTTATGATTATATTTATGTAGAGTAATTATTAAGCATAAGGTAGAAAGTGTTTGCTAAATGTCATCAATGGCCTTTGACTAAGCTACGATTTTCTTCTAAATTGTTCAGGGCCTTAGATCTCCAATGTGGCTATTTTGAACTATCATACTTACACATTTACCTCCAGGTACTTGTCTAGCTTTGTCACTTTGGTCAAAATACAATTTTTACTTGCCCTCAGTTTTTCTTCATAGAACTTTCAGCTGTCTTTGCAACCCAACTGTATGCATTTCTCTGAATTTTTTCTGATATCATATTGTCTCCACTCTTTCCTGATTGCTTGTCTATTGAAATTTTCAAAAGTAAATAAAGGGGCAAGTTGATATCTAAAGTAGGTTTGGCTTCTTTCATGGCTCTTTCTTTGCTAAGCACTCATTTGTGGGGACCCTATAGAAGGCTGCACCTTTGGCATCCTTCTGTAATCTTTGAGGCACACCCTTCTCTCTCCAATAAGGATCTCTCTTAACAGTTCTTCACAGTTTATTTCCTGGTTTCTGCCAAATCCCTAGAGCATGATGCTTTGCACTTTCCCTTATTGCTCTGCCCACCCTCATTGACAATCTGCCTGGCACTAAGTCTTGCAGCCAGTGTGTCAACCCCACCAATTCTCATGCCTTTGTTCTAGAAGCCCTGCCTAAAGCCATGCCGTGGATACTACCTCTTGCTTAGGAGGGCTCATTGGGGAGCGAGAAAGTTTTAAACTCTATAATAGTGGAACAGTTTTTCAAAGTTGGAGGAAATAAGAACCATTAAGAAAAGCATCTCATCAAGTAGCTTCCTTCCCTGGCCCTTTCTCTCCCTTTCTCTCCCTTTTGCTCTTGTACATCAGTAACTATTTCCTGCATCTTTAGTTCTCCACTTGGTTCTGACTATAATTTTTATGGGCTTGAAAAAGGGCTTTATTAGAGTTTCTTAAATAAACATCCTACTTCCAAGATGGAAACCCACCAAACTATTTATTTGATTCTTTTTAAATGAGCCTCTGCATAGTTTTCCCTGCAAAATGTTTTGAAAATGTTTAGATTTCAAGCAAAAAGTTACTGATAGCCTTAACTTGGATACCTAAGTGGAAAAGTTGTGTTAAGTATACCCAGCCTGCTAAATGATGGGGAAGAAACAAGCTTTGAGTTTTCTCTGTAAACAGAGACATTTTTCCATTTGGCTACATGGTAGGAATTTGTAGACTCTTTTTAACTTATTGCAAGACATATGAAGAACAATAATCAAGCTCTTGCTCTCAACATTGGAAGCTATCTATGAAAGAACCCTCCCCATCCTACACCCTACTTCCATGATAATCCAATAATATCAAATTACCAAATAGGAACTTTCTAGGAGTTCCTTAAATATTGTTTCTTATTTTCATGTTACAGGCAAGTGTTGCCATGGTGATTTTTATATTTTGTTGACTTGCAAATGTCCCATATGATCATGCAGGCTGTGCATTGCACAAAGGCACCATTTCCAAAGGGTGCAATTCACATCACAGTTTAGTATATTTATTATGACAAGTGCCTATCACAGAACTATAAAGTGTCTTCTAACAAAATCATCTTATTGCAACAATCTTCCCATAGATGGCCAGAAAGCCTTTTAATAAATGACATAGAGGAGCCATGAGGACAAGAGGCGATTCTGTCTATATACCTTGCCCTGCAGCAATATCAATAGCAGCAGGTCCCATGAAAATGGGAGGGAGTTCCCCAGGCTTATCTACATAACTGGATATGCTATGAACATAGTCCTACCATTCTTGTTTCAATAAAGAGACTATTGCTTTGTTCAGCAATTCATAGCCTTATTTTTCTTACCACCTTAACACATTTTTCTCAGAGGTCTATATGATGAATGTTTGAGGAAAAGGGGAGGTATAAATTTTTAGGAGATGTTTGTAAGGGGCACCCTTCTTTTCTGCATTTAAATGATGTCACAGATAGGTTTTATTTAGATTGGTTAAAAACCTTCTAAAAGGTTTATTCTTTTATAAAGTACAACTAGTTGAAATATGTCAGTTGAGAAAGTTTCATGAACTTGCAGAACATTTTTATGTTAGTGTTGACCTTGACAAAATGGGCCAAAGTAATGAATATTTTTCATTATTTAATCCCTATTGAGCTATTTTCAAAATTCCTTCTAGTAGCTTGAAAACTTGTTTTTCTAGTTTTATCAACCATTACATCTTTGGTTGCTGATAATGAATTTTGATCATATAACATTTTAGAAATTAAGTTATTTAAAGAAACTTTCTAAAAACATTATGTTCTAAATTTTTAACAAGAGAAATATTGCACACTAATAAATAAAATGCTTTATCAGAAAAAGAACAAGTCAAGATTCAAAGCCACAAAATATTCTGAGTGATTCTTGTGATGAATCTTTGTTTCATTATACCAATTTCTTTTATTTTAAACTGATATTCCCCCTAAATATTATTACTTCTAATTTACCCAACATGTTATTGTTGTTGTTGTTAAGTCCCCTTGAGTTGTGTCCAACTCATAGTGACCCTCACTATGTTTTTAATGGATGTTTTTAATGGATGATTGTTTTTCGGGATTGCTTTGGGAGTGGATTGCCACGTCCTTCTCCCATTTTTGCAGTGCTGGGGATCGAACCTGGGTCCTCAAAGAGTACATAGCAGCACTCTACCAACTGAGCTAAATCCCTAGCCTTTACCTATATTGTTAAGTTATAATATTAGACTCAAAATTTTAAAGTTTGATTTCCCAAAGAAGTCAACTGAATGTCCTAAGCTTATCTTGCTATCACATGCTGGTCATTTCTGATGGGCTGGCAAGCTATATGTGATTTACTCTGTATCTGAAAAGAAGCAAAATTGAAAAGGGCAATGGAGTAAATGGTTCAATGTAAGATAGCCAATAAGGGTCAAGGATGCCTGATGACATCTTTATAGTTGCAAGAGGTTTCTGCTTCTGCCATGCTGTCCTTGGGTATGCTATGAAAATGAACATCAACCAGAGAAACCAAGATAGAGCTGGAAGCAGTGGGCCACTACTGAGAAAATGTAAAACCAGTAGAGACCTACCTGTGATCTGCAAAGATTGAGCCAGATTAGGCACAATTAATGAGTGAGTACACAGGCTCTTGGCCTGCAGCCGTAATATTGTGGTGTTCAATCCTGTCAGACTTGGAAGCTAAACAGGGTTGGGCCTGGTTAGTTCTTGGATGGGAGACCACCTGGGAACACCAGATACTGTAGGCCTTGGAGAAGGACCTGGCAACCCACTCCCAAAAATCAATCTGCCATTGAAAACCCTACGAATAGCAGAGAAGCACTGACAATAGTGTTTCACCTGTTGTATGTAGGGTTGCTATGAGTCTGACACCAATTTGATGGCACCTAACAACAACAATAACAACAACACAAGTTCTTATACTTATTTATTTATTGGGTACTATAATTTAATTGCCCTACATGTCTTTCAGCTTGTCTTGCTGTGGGAGGTTGCATGTTGCTGTGCTGCTGAATGCTATGCCACCAGTTACCAGCAGGGTCACCCATAGTGGACAGGTTTTCAGCCGAGCTTCCAGACTAAGACAGACTAGGGAGAAGGACCTGGCAGCCTACTCCCAAAACAATTAGCCATTGAAAATCCTATCAATAGTAGAGAAGCACTATCAAATATAGTGCCAGAATTTGAGCCCATCAGGCTAGAACACATTCAAGAAACAACTGGGGAAGAGCTGCCTCCTCAAAGTAGAGTCTACCTTAATGATGAGAATGGAGTAAAGCCCCTGGGACCTCCAGCTGCTGATGTGGCACGACTCAAAATGAGAAGAAACATAGCATCTGTGGCTCAAAACATAAAAAGACTGTGTGCACATCACAGTGTTGGGTAGTGTTTTGTTCTATGGTACATAGGGTCACTATGAGTTGGACATGATTTGACAGCACTGGACAACAACCATAAAGTAATTTAATTATTTCACTAAGGCTTGGCATGTATATATATGAAGCATTCTTTCATTTCTTTTTGATTTTTTCAAATTATGCCTAAATCTGATAAAGTTTTTAATTGCTTATAACTTTATGAGCTCACCTTCCTAATTATTATATTAATGTAATAAAACTTTTCCATCCCTATCCAGTATTGATTTGCAGCTACCAACATAAAAATCTGCAGCTGTAGCCCTGTAGCATCCTATCCCACCAGATCTTGGAAGCTAAGCAGGGTCAGGCCTGGTTAGTACCTGGATGGGAGACCGCCTGGGAACACCAGAAGCTGTAGGCTTGGAAGAAGGACCTGGCAACCCCCCTCCCAAAAATCAATCTGCCATTGAAAACCCTATGAACAGCAGAGAAGCACTGACAATAGTGTTTCCCCTGTTGTACAGAGGGTTCACTGTGAGTCAGATACCGATTCAACAGCACGTAACAACTAGCAACCAACATAAAAATGGTTCCCAAATCTAATTTATATACCTATGGCTTATCACTATCCATTTATCTATTGCCTATAGGACATGACCATTTGAATGATTTTCCAAAAGTGAATATTTTAGACATTGAAAATCATGCTTGTGATCCTCCTTCTTACCTTTTGCTAATTTCCAATAATATTCAGCCATATCATGTTCCTTCTCATGCTCCAGATCCATAAATAATTCATCATTTAATGAAATACCTTGTTTGGCACAATTCCATGTAGTAATTATAGAGCCAAACCCTAAAATGTGTCTTTTTTAGAACTACCAACAACCAACATTTTTAAGGTTACGTTGTCACTAGTACTCGATTTCTCATTCACAGTTGTAGAGTCATAAATTATGTGCTCAAGTTTTCTACATTTAGGAAAGTTATAGGGATAGATAAACCTAGAGTCAATGGATTTGTAATTTCATCAAACCATAACATTTCCTCTGCCAGGTAAATGCTTTTATATTCCTTCTAGCTTATATTATTGTATTTTATAAGTTCTGAATTTATTTACTTTTGCTTTTTCCATTTTACCATAAAGTTTATTATTTTTCCAACTATAAAAGTAATACATGCCTGATCCCTTGCACTGATGTGGTTTCTTTCTCCTTCAGTCCCTTGTCATTCTTTGTGAATTTTAAATGAATGTTTTTCATATTCTACTTTGTGTAGTTTTATACTAGTTTTATCCACTCTGCTATGAGTTCCAGGAAAACAGAGACTATATTAGTAAGTGTGGTGCCAGCACTATGTCTGGAACAGAGTTGGGTCTCAGTATATGTTTGTTGAATATATGAATGAAGTCATTTGACTAGACTGTAAGCCATGAGGGCAAAGACCGTGCATTCATCTTTTCCTTAACTCTTCGGAATGCTTTCTGCTCAGTAGGTGTTAGAAAGGTGGTTGGTTTTAACTTAACATCTGGCAACAGTTTCCCTTTTGATGGCAAATTATTTTTTAAAACCCAATAATACAGCCAAGATTTTAATATTGGAAATGAGAATTTACCAATTTTTTTCACGGTAATAACCATTACAATCATGGGAATCTTAAATGGAATTTTCTTCCTTATTTAGGAATACTAAAATTATCCTAATGTAAGGTGACTATTTTCCCTATAGCTAAGACCAACAGTTATATTGTTTAGCTTCATGAGACATACTTAGATTTTAACTATGTTCCCTTTATGGTGTGTGACATAAGGTACTTTTAAAAATATAAGTTCTATTTTCATTTTAAATGACCAAATATAGAACAGATTGAAGATACACATGTGCATATGCATATATCTAAATATATAGCTACTTTCTTGTAAAAATTAAAGCTTTTAAGATAATTGTAGATTCAAATATAGATATAGGAAATAATGCAGAGAAATTCCTTGCATCTATTGCCCAATTTTTTCAGTAAGAACATCTTATAAAACTGTTAAAATATCATAGATAGGATGTTGGCATTGAGAGTTCCCGGTATGCCTGTGCTCACATGTGTGGGTGCACGCCTTTGGTACTATGCAATTTTATCATATACATAGTTTGGTGTGTCCACAGTCACAGTGAAGACACATAACCATTTATGCCCACAAGGATCCCTGGAGTTGCCCTTGTATAGCCATTCCCATTCCTCTCCCCACCAAATTTTGTTTTATGTTAATCTGTTTTCCATTTCTATCATTTTGTTACTTACAGAATATTACATAAATAGAATTATATAGCATACAACCTTTTGGGATTGGCTTTTTTCACTCAGTAAAATTTTTCTTGGAGATTTATCTAAGTTGTTGATTATATCAGTAGTCGTTCTTTTTTGTTGTTTTATTAACTAAAGTCTATAGTTTATATAGGCCTGCAGCCATAGTCCTGTGGCATCTACTCCTGTCAGATCTCAGAAGCTAAGCAGGGTCAGGCCTGGTAAGTACTTGGATGGGAGACTGCCTGGGAATACCAGGTGCTTTGGCTTGGGAGAAGGACCCGGCAACCCACTCCCAAAAATCAATCTGCCATTGAAAACCCTATGAATAGCAGAGAAGCACTGACAATAGTGTTTCACTTATTGTAGGTAGGGTCGCTGAGTCGGATACTGACTCGAGGGCACCTAACAACAACATGTTTATATCAGAGTTCACTCTGTGTTGCAAATTCTATGGATTTTGAGAAAGCACAGTGTCATGCATCCATCATAATATCACATAGTGTAGTTCCACCATCCCTGCAAAAATCCTTGTGCTTCACCTATTTATTCCTCTACCCTTCCTCTACCTATCCAGCTCTGAAAACCATTATCCTATTACTGTCTCTACAGTTTCACCCTTTCCACAATGTCACAGAGTTGAATTAATACAGTATGTAGACTTTCTTACTGACTTTTGCATTTAGTACTATACCTGTAAGTTTACTCCATGTCTTTTTGTGGCTTTCTTTTAATCACAAAATAATACTCAACTATATGGCTATGCTATGGTTTGTTTATTCATTCATTTGTTGAGGAACATCTTGGTTGCTTTTAATTTTTGGCAATAATGATTAAGGGTACTATAAACATTCATAGGCAGGTTTTTGTGTGAATTTTAGTTTGGGTAAAAATCTAGGAGCATGATTAATGGATTGTGTGATAAAAGTATGTTTAGTTTTGTAACAAACTTCCAATTTGTCTTCCAAAGTGGCTATACCATTTTGCATTCCCATCAGCAATAAGTGAGAGTTTCTGTTGTTCCATATCCTTGCCAGCATTTGGTATTATTAGTATTTGGGATTTTAGTTTTCTTGGAGGTATTTAGTGGTACCTCATTGCTTAAATTTGTGGTTCTCCAATGACAGATGATGTTGAGTTTCTTTTCATGTACTTACTTGCCATCTGTATGTTGTCTTCAATGAGATGTTAGTTGAGATCTTTTGTACATTTTTAACTGGGTTATCTGATTTCTTATTACTGAGTTTTTAGAGTTCTTTGTGCATCTTAGATATAAATTCTTTAAAAATTTTTTGAATACAAATTATCAGATATGTGGTTGGTAGTTATTTTCACTCAGTATGTGTGTCTTTCATAGAACAGAAAATTTTAATTTTAACTAAGTTCAATGTATGGATTTCTTCTTTCATGGATCACCTTTTAGTGTTTTATCTTTTAGTGTTATATCTAAAAGCTCATTGCTTGACCCAAGATCACCTAGATTTTCTCCTATGGTAACTCCTATGGTAACTCCTATGGTAACTCCATAGGTAACTCCTATGGTAACTTCCAGAAGACTTATAATTTTGTCTTTTACATTTAGGTCTATGACTGATTTCTAGTTAATTTTCATAAAAAATGCAAGGCTTGTTACTAGATTCATTTTTCACATGATCATGTCCAGTCGTTTAATATTATTTGTAGAAAAGACCATCTCTTTTCCAATGACTTGCCTTCACTCTTTTGTCAAAGGTCAGTGGATTATTTTGTATGGGTCTAATTCTGGATTCTCTATTCTGTTCCACTGGTGTATTTTTCAATTTTCTTGCCAATACCACATAGCCTTGATTATTATATTTCTATAATATATCTTGAAGTTGAGTTTTCTCTGTACTTTAATCTTGTTCTTTTTCTTCTGTTGTGTTGTGTTATGCATTTATTGTTTTTTCCATGTAAACTTTATAATCAGTTTGTTGGGATTGAATTGATCCATAGTTGGCTCTATACATCAAGTTAGGAAAAAGTGACATCTAAACTATTGAGTCTAGTCTCTAGCTATTTGCCATTAAGCATGATGTTGGCTATAGATGTTTTGTAGCTATTCTTTATCAATTTAAGTAAATCTTCTATTCCTAGTGTGTTGATAGTATTTATGAGTACTGGATTCTGTCTAGGATTTTTCTTCTGCATCTATTGATAGGATCATGTGGTTTTTCTTCTTTAGCTTGTTGATGCAATTGATTACATTCATTGAATTTTGTTTTTAATTTAAAGCCAGGCTTGCATTGTTGTTGGTGGTACTGCTGCTGTTGTTAGGTGTCATTGAGTTGGGTCCAACTCAGCGATTCTATGTACAACAGAATAAAACAATCCTGACACTGTGCCAGGCACATGATCTTTTTTATGTTTAAGCCCATGTTGTAGTCACTATGTCAATCCATTCAGTTAAAGGTTTTCTTTTTTGTTGTTGTTGACCTGTCACTCTCCCAAACATGATGTCCTTCTCCAGGGATTGGTCCCACCTGACTACATGTCCAAAATAAGTAAGATACAGTCTAGCCATTCTTGCTTCCAAGAAGCATGCTGGTTACACTTCTTCTAGGATGGAACTGTTGGTTCTTCTAGCAGTCCATGATATATTCAATGTTCATCTCCAGCACCATAGTTCAAAAGCAGCAATTCTTCTCCTATCTCCCTTAATCACTGTCTGGCTTTCACAAGCACATGATGCAACTGAAAATACTATGGCATGAGTTAGGTGTACCTTCATCTTCAATGTGACATCTTTACTTTTCAGTACTTTAAAGACATCTTTTACAAAAGCTTTCCCAAAGCAGTGTATCTTTTAATCTCTTGACTGCTGCTTCCATGGGTGTTGATTGTAGAACCTAGCAAAAGTAAAAATTTGGACAACCTCAATCTTTCCTCCATTTATCATGAAGCTGCTTACTGACCCAGTTGTATCCCATCTGATTACTGTATTAGTCAGCTGGTACATCACTGTGACAGAGAAATCAATTGAAACAAACTTATAGCAGGAGAGATTTTCATTGGGAGCTCATGATTAGAGGATTTTCATGCACAGAGGCATGGGAGGCATGGCAGGACCTACGGCAAAGAATCTCATGTCATGGCAGAGCAGAAATTGAGAGCAGAAAGAGTTACCAGAACAACTGGTCTGTGTAAAAACCTCCAAAGGCCCACCCCCAGTGACTTACTTCCACAAGGCTAGATCCCACCTCCTAAGTTCCATAACTTCCTAGGACAACCCCACCAACTTGGGACTAAACATTCAAATGCATGACCTCTGGGGGTTGTTTTAGATCCAAACATTATAGTTATAGTACATAATTCTTTTAACACATTGTTGGATTTGATTTACTAATACTTTCTAGAGGATTTTTGCATCTATGGTTATAAGAGACATTGGTCTATAGTTTTCCTTCCTTGTAGTGTATGTATGTATTTATTTATTTATTTATGCATTTGGATATTGCTAGTTTCACTGAATGAGTTAGAAAATGTTCTCTCTGCTTCTTTTTTTTCCCCAGAGCCTATAAATTCTTTGGAATATGCTGTGTAGATAATCATATCATTGCATATAGGGACAGTTTTATTTCTTCCATTCCTTTTATTTCTTGACTTTTATTTTCTATTCTTAGTTTATTGTAATGGCTAGTATTTCCAGACTATGTTGAATAAGAGTGGTAAAACGGGACATTCTTGCATTGTTCTTGATCTTGGGGAAGGAATACAATATTTTGTCTTTCATATATACATATTATGTTAGCTGTAGGATTTTGTTGATCCTTTCTAACAAGTTGAGGTGATATTCCTTTTTCTTGTTGAGATTTCTATCATGAATGAGTGTCAAGTATTTCTTCCAAGTTTCATATAATTTTTCTTCTTTAGTGGATATGGAAGATTACATTGATTTTTGAAATGGTGACCTAGCTTCACAATCTGTAATAAATCCCATTTTGTTGTGGTATATAATTCATTTTATGCATTGCTGGGTTCAACTGCTAATGTTTGGCTGAGCACTTTTGAGCTGTTGTCCACGAAAGATATTAGCCTGAAGTGTTTGTTTGGAGTTTGTTTTGGAGGGATACTCTCAGTGTGATTTTGGTATCAGAGAAGTATTCTCTTTTCTTTTTCATGAAAAGGGCTGCACAAAATAGTTCTTTAAATGCTTGGTAGAATCTCTCAAACCATCTTGGCCTGGAGATTTCTTTTTAGAGAGCTTTTAAGTTTTGAATTCAATTTATATAGCAGCTTTAAGACTACTCAATTATGTATTTCATCCTAGTTGATTTTTGGCCTGATCATATTTGATTGATAATTTAGATGTCAGTATTTCCCATATTTACTCAAATGAGGATAGCAACATTTTCAAAAAAGCAACTGACTTTAGTTTGGTGCTCTGACATCACATATACAAAATCCACATAAAGTTTCACACATAAAAACTTCTGTAAGAGCAGAAAGGCAGAATCCATTAAGATGTAAAAGAAAAAGAAAAGGCAGGATACATGTGAAAAGAGCATCCAGCAGGTGATATTTGGGGAAGCTGTGCCAGTCAAAGGTAAGGAAAGGGCTACTGATGGCTTTTCTTATGCAACACCAAAATGACCTTGAGTTTAATTTTACATGGCTAAGGCTAGTATATTGGGATTTAGCTCAGTTGGTAGAGCACTGCTTTGCAGTGTCTGAGGTCCTGAGTTTGAGCACCCTAAAAATGGGAGAAGGATGTGGCAATCCACTCCCCAGGCAATCCAGAAACAATCAGCCACTGAAAACCCTACAAGGGTCAGACAGGACTCAATGGGACCTAGCAACAACAAAGCAACAAAGCCTAGTATAAGAATGCAGCAATTTTCCACTAGTTAAGCCTATTATTAAAATTCAAATGGAATCAAATGTGCATATTACCATTGCCCCCCCAATGAATAATTGAAAGGGGAAGGGACCAAGGTCAAAGACATTTTGTTTACTAGCTGGCAGCAATGAAACCTGTCAATCACACAAATAGGATTTCAGAGTCAGAGCTTGTATCAATTTAAGCATGTATGAAACTAGGTTTGTAGGGGCACAATCCAACTCATGTACAGCAAGAGTCATGTGCCATTATAAAGAATAACTTTATAATCTCACTGGAAGGTAAACCCCCAGAAAACTAGCAGATTTAGTACTGGTCAAATCCCATTTTCCCACTAAAACACTACACAGTTATTGGGTTGTTCTGGAATTTTACGCTATTAAATAGACCTGAGGTAAATAGCCCACAGACCTCGATATGAGAATTTTCTTTCTTATCATATAATTATAGTCCACAATGTAAGAATAATATCTTTTAGATTACTTGTGTGTACGTGTGTAGTAGTAGCAGTAACGGTACTAATACTACTAGTAGTAGTAGTTGTTGTTAGGTGCCATCACGTCGGGATCCGACTCATAGCGACCCTGTGTACAATAGGTGAAACACTATTGTCAGTGCTTCTCTGCTGTTCATAGGGTTTTCAATGGTGGATTGTTTTTTGGGAGTGGGTTGCCGGGTCCTTCTCCCAAGCCTACAGCACCTGGTGTTCTCAGGTAGTCTCCCATCCAAGTACTAACCAGACCCGACCCTGCTTAGCTTCTGAGATCTGGCGGGATTGGATGCCACAGGGCTATGGCTGCAGGCAGCAGTAGTAATAGTTTATTGATAATGTCCATTTTATAATCAAGATTAAAATAGTCTGGAAAGGCCTAAGCCGGGCAGGGGCGGGGGGAGGCAAACTGCACCATGGCTAGAGGCTGATGCAATCACAGAGCTGTATTACAGCAAGACCTCCCAAAACTGGCATGGACCAAATGGCCAACAGAAGTGACTGCTAATTATCCTTTGCTTCATTATAACAGCGTCCCTGTATCACTAGCATTGCTGTCGGCTTCCATCATGCATCTGATGTCTTCATACATCTGGAAAACCCTGTATAAGCACAGAGAAGGGGAATAAACCCAATTTTTGATAAAATCTCAACACATTCTTGGAATTCCCCACATTTCCCCCACCTTACCTCAGGAATAATCCTTCCTTCCATTAAAGTTTGTACATAAGATGAGTTATCCAAAATCTGCACCATGATACTTTCTCTTGAGAAGTCCACACTTCTTGAGTGTGTACTACTGTCTTAGGCATCTGTCACTCTCTACCCTCACATTTAAGTCTGTCTTAGGCATTTGTCACTCTCTACCCTTACATTTAGCCTGCAGCTGTAGCCCTGTGGCATCCGTCAGATCTTGGAAGCTAAGCAGGGCTGGGCCTGGTTAGTACCTGGATGGGAGACCGCCTGGGAACACCAGAAGCTGCAGGCTTGGGAGAAGGACCTGGCAACCCCCTCCCAAAAATCAATCTGCCATTGAAAACCCTATGAACAGCAGAGAAGCACTGACAATAGTGTTTCCCCTGTTGTACAGAGGGTCACTATGAGTCGGATACCGACTCCACGGCACCTAACAACAACAACAACCCTTACATTTAAGTCTAAGTGCATACTGTTTTTTTCCAAATAAACCCTGCATTTTTCTTAATAAACCCCAGGTTTGCTTCATACTGAATTGTCCTGGAATTTTTTTCTGTGCCATAAGTCAAGATCCAGGCTTCATTAAGAAGAAGTTTCTGAAAAAAAAGAACTTTTCAGGCTGCTCCAGCCAGAAGGAATGGGCTGCATCTCTAACCTCAGTCTCAAGAGATTCATTCTCCAACAAAAGGATAAGACTATTAAAGAAGGACAGGCATATAAGAAGGAAAGTTATTAACATCTATGCAGATAATCTGGTCAACATTGAGGATGACTACTAAATGTCAAGCATGCTGGGAAATGCAGAACACACAAGAATGAATTAAGGCACTGTCCTTGCTCCTTTCTAGGAGAACATTAGAAAATATGAAAACCACTTCTTATTCTTTTGCTAAGTGGAGAAAGTCACTAAATAAGTACTACTTTGTAAAGGTCACTAATCCTTGAACTCTAGTCACTGGAGGCTGGAAGTTCATTAAATATTATTTAACTCAACGCCCATGTTCTATAGAAAAAGGAAAACAGAGAAAAATGAAAGAATTTGTCTATTATTAGAGCTGAGACTGGAATACAAATTTCCTGACTGAATTTTTTTTTTTTATGGTACTGTGGGTTGAACCCAGGGACTCGTGCTTGCATGTTCTCTAAGTGCTATACCAGTGAGCTGTACCCTCAGTCTACTTTTTTTACTTTTTGAGACAGGGTCTCACTAAATTACGTATACTGCCTCTGGTCTTGAACTTGTGATCCTGCCTCTGCCTCTCAAGTTAGTGGATTACAGGCGTGCACCACCGCGCCTGGAAAATTTCCTGACTTCTAATCAAGTCCTCCTTACTCTATATCACATCATTCTCTCCTAGAGTCTAATGAGTCTACAGCCTTACCACCCTGAGCGTGACCAATCTTGTCTGATCTGTGAAATTAAGTGGAGTCAGGCCTGGTTAGTACTTGGATGGGAGAGTGCCTGGGAATACTAGGTGCTATAGGCTTTGGGCTCAATTGGTAGAGTGCTGCTCTGCACTCTCTGATGTCCTGGGTTTGATCGCCAGCACCACAAAAGCAAGCAAACAAACAAACAAACAACAACAACAACAACAACAAAAACCCAGGAGACAAGGATCTGGCAATCCACTCCTGAAACAGTCCCAAAATAATCAGCTATTGAAAACCCTATGAATAGTAGAGAAGCACTGACATTTCCAGGCATGGCACAGTGTCAGGGAGTGTTTTATTCTGTTATATATAGGGACACTATGAGTCCATAGTCCCTAATAACAACAACAACAACAAGAGTCCAATAAACTTCTCTCATTCCTAATTCTTCCCACAGTTGTTGTTATTAGGTGCTGTGGAGTTGTGTCCGACTAATAGAGACCCTTATAGAGTTTTCAATGGCTGACTGTTTCAGGATTGCCTTGGGAGTGGATTGCCATATCCTTCTCCCATTCCCACAGTTAGGCTACACCTAATGATGTCAATTAGATTCAGATGAATATAGCTCAGGCCCTGTTTTCTCACTCTCATCTTTTCTACTTCATAGTTTCAATTTAATAGACGTTTTAAAATATTATCAAAGACTTACTCTGGTATAGGCAGTAGGGAAAGACTTTCTAACCAAGTAAGGCATACTTCCTACTACATATGTTCTACCACAGAAAAATGTATTATATAGAGAGAGTATGGTATTCTCAAACACCAAAGATATATGTGCAAAATTCATCATCATCACTCAATCATGTTTACTGATGGACATCTCTTTTTTAATTAATCCTTAATTTTCACAGCCCCAGGATAAAAATCTTGAAGTCCTTTTTAGCTATTTTGCCTTGAAAGTATGAATATCTGGATTTTAACCTTTGCTTTACTGCTAACCAATTAGTTCTGAAACTCTGGGGAAGTCATACCTCTCTGGGCCTAATCTCCTTGATCAGCAAAATGAGGTGAGAATAAAACTTCTGTGATTCACCTTTCTTTTCAAATTCAGTCAAATCCAAGGTGCTAGACATAATCAGTTTATTTCATTTCCTTCCTTCCTTTTTCCTTTTTTTTTGCATATTTCTCAGGCTTATCTTTCTCCTTCATTATCATCATAGCTAAATCCTTCATTATTGTTAGCAAACTTCAAGATGTTAGCTATAGATATGACTTGTTGAAAGTAATATTAAACAAAATCAAGTCTGGAGGTATATAAATCAGATTGGAGGCTGGAAAGCTAATTAAAAAGTTGATTAGAGTGAAGCTCAATCTCAAACTGAAAGCCAGTCATTCAAATGGCTTCCATTGGCCTTTCTGGTTTATTTCCAATGACATTTTGTTTAGTTCATTTGGGCTGCTATAGTAGGATATAAATAAGGTAGATTATAAACAACAGAAATGTATTTCTCACAGTTGTAAAGGCTGGAAATCTAAGATCAGGGTGTCACCACAGCTAGGTTCTGGTTATAGAGCTCTTTCAGATTGTAGAGTACTAATTTCTCATGGTGTCCTCAAAATGATGGAAGGCACAATTAACTCCCTTGGGCCTATTTTATAAGACACTAGTTCTATTTAGGAAGGCTCCATCTTCATGACCTAGTTATATCTCAGATCCAAAAAAGCCCCATCTCCTAATATCATCACATTGGTGATTACATTTCAAAATTGAATTTTGGCGGGACACAAACACTCAGATTCCTCAACACATACCCTTCCCGATCACACCTTCATGTCTAATGTTGTTCTCAACCTTCCTGTGTACAAAATGTTACTTTGACCTCTTTTCATAAACTTTATTCTAATAGTTTTTTAAAAAGGGGTGTTTTGTTTCATAGAGTCAGTAATCTTTACTTTCTCTTCTTTTTTTTTTTTTTTTTCTTACAGTACTAGGGATTGAACCTTGTTTGTGTTGTTAGGTGCCATGGAGCCAGGGATTGAAGCTCGGGCCTCACAAATGCTAGGCAAGCACTCTACAACTGAGCTATATTCCTAGCCACTCCCTTTCTTACATTTTTTACTTTGAGAGAGGGTTTCACCAAGTTGCTCAGGCTTGCCTTGTATTTGTAATCCTCTTGCCTCAGCTGCTTGAGTAGCTATTATTCCAGGTCTGCACCACCAGGCCCCACTCTATTCATTCTTATATAAACATTTTATTTATTTATTTATTTATTTAATTAGTTAGTTATATATTTTTGCAATATAGTTTGCAAACACTCTACCTCTGAGCCACATCCTCAACCCCTTTTTAAGTTTAATTTTTAAAATCTTGATGCAGGGTCTTGCTAAGTTACAAAGGCTGGCTCTGGCCCTGAACTTATGATCCTCCTGCCTCCACCTCCTGAGTCGCAGGAATTGTAAGCATGCAAGTCCACATCCACTCTTATTTGTTTGTTTGTTTGTGTATTACAGTCCTAAAGGTTTGAACCTAGAGCCTCATACTGGCTTTTGCAAGTATTCTACCTCTAGTCTGCACCCCCAGACCATTTTTTACTTTTTATTTGGAAGCAAGGTCTAAGTTACACAGGCTGCCTCTGGCCTTGAACTTGTGATTCTCCTGTCTCCACCTCCCCAAATGACTGGCATTACAGGTGTGCACCACTGTATTATACAACTACTTAGAATACAAATAATAATCCCCTTTCCTAACTCTCATGAATACTGTAAGCATAAAAGACATGATATGTAAAAACTCTACCAGCATTAATGGAAGAACACAGAATATAAAGATTATAAATTATATTATTATTTCTTTCTAAGTTTTTTTTTTTTTTTTTTTTGGTGGTACTTGGGTGCTGAACCTAGAACCTCACACAGTTTTTGCAAGTGTTGTACCACTGGGTTGAATCCCTGGCCCCTTTTTTATTTTTTGTTTTGAGGCAGGTTTGGTTGAGGCTAAGTAACACAAGTTGCCTTTGGCTTTGAACTCACAGTCCTCCTGGCTCAGCCTCCCAAATCACACACCAGGTGTGTGCTACTGCACCTGGCTCTTCCTGATGTTTTTACAAATTAAAATAATCAACTGGTTGTTGATGTTTATTATATAGAATCAATATGTTTTTCTTAATTATTTTAGAATACTTAATAAGAAGAATATTAAAAATATATTTTCTTGCCTGTTGTTGTTGTTGTTGTTAGGTGCCGTCGAGTTAGTCCTACTCATAGCGACCCTATGTACAGCAGATCGAAACACTTGCCGATTCTGTGCCAGGCAAACCATCTTATTTATGTTTAAGCCCATTGTTGCAGACACTGTGTTAATCCATCTGGTGGAGGGTTTTCCTCTTTTCCGTTGACCTGCCACTCTTCCAAACATGATGTCCTTCTCCAGGGATTGTTCTCTCCTGACT
>VMDO01012537.1:10881-61931 GCA_007922755.1 Pedetes capensis | reverse complement strand
GAGGCAAGGAAGGAAGAATAAAAGAAAAGAAAAATGGAAAGAGGAAGAAAGGAAGAAAGGAAGGAAGAAAGAGGGAGAGACAGAAGGAGGGAGAGAGGGAGGGAAGAAGGAAAGAAGGAAGAGAGAGAGAAAGAAAGGGAAAAAGAAGATTGAGAAAGTACTAAGTAATAATAGTATGTACCAAAAGAAACTATGTAGGGAGAAGATAAATAGGTGATTGAGCTACTCTCCTAGATTGTTAAATCAACTGGTAAATAATGCCAGGTCAACTGAGGGATAGGCAATTAACCAGGTAATTGATGTTTAACATTAAATTTAATTCACATTTTTTGATCTTTTTCTATTTTTGTGGAAAGTATGAGTGACTATTGACAAAATTACCCTTACAGTTATGTCAATTGTATTTTGTATCAGTGTTACCTATCTAACATCTTTCACTTTTTTTTTTTTTTTAGCAATACTGGGGGTTGAACCCAGGGCCTCATGCTTGCATGCTTTGCAAATGCTGGACCATTGAGCTGCACCCTCAGCCAATTTGTTTTCACTTTTTGAGACAGGGTCTTGCCAAATTATGCAGACTGCCTCTAGTCTGGAAATTGCGATCCTCCTGCCTCTGCCTCTGGAGTCACTGGGATTACATGTGTGCGCCACCACTCCTGGCTATCTTCCACATTCTTAGTGTACATATGTGTACTTTGTTTCTGGCAGGAAAAAAAAATCTGTTGTCCAGATATTCTGGATATATTTCATGTAGGGAGCAACTCTAAAACATTGTTTTGAAATAATATTCTAATTATTATAATTTTAAGCTTAGAGCTTTTTATTTCAAGTCTATTTAAATAAAATGAACTAATTGAATTAATTAAGCAATGATATGGATAGTTGGTGAACACAATTTTTCAATATGCACGAATTTAATAGCACTATTCATGCCTAATGAGGTTTCTGCTAAAATTACTTCCTGGGTTACTTCTTTCTCTGATAATTTAAAGCATTTAGTTAATTTAGAAGAAGAACACAAAAAAGAAGGAATAAAACAGAAGTTATGAAAGCAATTAGCAGAATCTGATACAGTGTTGTCAAACCTATTAAAACTATAATGATTTTTCCTATTATTCTAAAAGGGAAAAAATAAAGTGATTCACCACTGAAAAATAAAATATTCTGTCATTCTTTACTGATCTGTAATCTGTACTCTTTCTTTGTAATAATTTTCAATGAGATTCATAATCTTAATGACATTTTCATTAATATCTTTAGGGTGGGTAGAGACTGAGTCTTATAAATCCTCTTATCACCAAAAATACATTGCATTGTCAGGCAGTTATAATGAACATTAAACCTTTAAATAAATACATTGTGTTTTAGGATTATAACATGAATTTAGAAAATCAGATCCAATTAAACATGGATTATATATAGTTCATATGGCCTGTTAATCAACAGGAATTAAACTATGGAATTCAGTTCTCTGAATTAAGATAGTAAAGCATTTATATTAAAAATATTGGCAGATCACATAACTATGTATTTTCTGTGAAATAATGTCATCTATTATGGACTGACTGTTTTCCCTCAGAATTTATATTTTGAAATTCTAACTCCCCCTGTGATTGCATTTGGAGTTTGGGACTTTCAAAGTAATTAAGTCCTGAAGGTCTAACCTCAACATGAGATTAATGCCCTTATAAGAAGACACAGGAAAGAGCTTATCTTCTTTTCTCCACGGTTGGACCACTGGGGATAGAATAGGATGATGCCAAGTGCAAACCAGAAGGAGGGTCTCACTAGAACCTGGCCAGCTGGCATCTTGAGCTTGGAGTTGGAGCCTTCAGGACTGGGAGAGATACATTTCTGTGGTTTAATCCCTCCAGGCTTCAGATTCCATTGTTGTTGTTAGGTATCTTGGAGTTGATGTCCGACTCATAGAGACCCTACATACAACAGGAGAAACACTATTGTTAGTGCTTCTCTGCTATTCATAGGGTTTTCAATTTGGGAGTGGGTTGCCAGGTCCATCTCCCAAGCCTACAGCACCTGGTGTTCCCAGGCGGACTCCCATCCAAGTACAAACCAGGCCTGACCCTGCTTAGCTTCGGAGATCTGATGGGGTCGGATTCCACAGGGCTATGGCTGCAGGCATTCGGATTCCACTACAGCAGCCTAAATAACTCTCCTAAGATATTCCCTTTCTTCTGACTTTAAAATTATTATCATTAAAGGCATCTTTATAAGTATAATTATTAAACTGCATGTCATTTATGAAGTTAGTATTTATGAACATATAGGAGGAAAATATGGAAAAGGCTATTTTCGTTTGATGAAAAATCAGTGAGAACAAACTAGGTACTTGGAAGCATTGGGCAAGAGAGAGCAGTCAGAATGTTTTGTATACAGAAAGCAATAAATAATCAAAGTTCTAACTAATTCACAAGTAAGTCTCATGACTAGCACTGTGTGAGATAGATTAACACTTTATAAATACAGGCCTACTGTTTAACTCTTGAAAACTAAATGAATTAAAGGAAATGGCCTTCTGTTATCCCTGTAGTTATAAATACATTCATACATTCTAAACACCACCATTAAAACAAAATTCTAGTAAGTCCCAGCCCTGCTCAGAAAACATCACTTATTGGAAATTGCACATGTATAAATAACAAAACTCCTAAGTCTACAGGTTTTTAAAAAAAATTTTTTTTGTAGTATTTAGGAAATGAACCTAGGGTCTTACATATTATTTGCAAGTGCTGTACAACTAGTTTATACCTTTAGCATTTTATTTATTTATTTATTTATTTATTTATTTATTTACTTATTATTTTGAGACATGTTCTCACTAAAATATGCCAGGCTGCCTCCGGCCTCAAACTTATCCTTGTTATCCTCCTTTCTGAGCTTCATGAGTTGCTGGGATTGGAGACATGCACCAAAGCAGCTGGCGTCAAACTCCTAAGTCTAAAGAACAGCAACAATAACAACAGAAACAACAGAAAGAACTTTCATAACCAGTTTTTCTTCCACATGTACCCTCTTATCTTCCGCTTCCCTTTACAACTGCTACACTTCAGCTAGTCAAAGTCATCTTTAAAGGATACTCATCCCTTTCCTCTATGTCTTGGCTAAAGTTATTTCCATTTCTAGGAATAGCACAAGACCTTTAGTTGCTTAGTAAATTCAATTCATATTCAATACCACTTCAGATATTAAGGCATCTTTCAAATGATAGCTACTTGATGACAGTTTTACTAAGCCCTCTTCTCAGAAATTTCATATCAATATTGACACTCATCTTCAGGAAAGGATCCAACTATTTTCTTCAGTCTTTTACATTGGTGGAATTATTCTTTATTTTTCTTTTAAGATCTCCCTTGCTTGGTACATAAACAAGAGATACTGATGATAGGCATATTCAGAATAAGGGGAGGGTGGAATGATCTAGGGAAACATAACATTTTGTTCTGTGCATCATTCAACATGAGGCAGAAATAATGAATAGCATTTTTAATGTCATGCTATCTGAAGGTACTATATTAAGTCTTCGTGGTCAAGAAATGGTATAGAGAGGTCCAGAAATTTATAGCATGTCTTTAAAAGCTGGAGGACAATAGAAGTGAGGGGATGGAATGAAGCAAACAAATGGTTGAAGACCTTTGAGAAGAAAATATTAAGTTGCAAAGACTCAGTACATACAAAAGACTCAGAGGCCCAAATAGGCCTGTTTTGCTTCTGAACTAAGGCCCAGAGCATATAATTTACCTTTCAGATCTTGACGATAGCACAAGATCCTACACATTTGTATCTAACATGACTGACTCATTTCTAAAAGTAAATTAGACTATCTTCAAATGTGCATCATATGTGCCATCTTACTCAGAATGGAAGGACATAAAATCAGAAAAACCAAAGCATATATTCAAGAAAATATCAATCATTGAAAAATAAGTTGCAAAAGAACATGAAATGATGTTTTATTCATAATGGTATACACCTCAAGTTTATTAACTTAGATCAATGCTAGAATTTGAATAAGAGCGTTTTTGGCATATGTGAATTATACTATAACTAGATCTATTATCCTGGTGCATTAGCAAAGAAACTATCATTATTATTGAACAATACATATTTTAAATGAGGGAAAGAAAAGTTAGCAAATAGAATCCTACATTAAAAAATATAAATTATTTTTATTTGGTTTTATACCTGTGAAAAAGAGCAAATGTATTCTAAACTCGTTATTTTTATAAAATTTAAGAAATTATATTCTCTAGAAGACCCAGAAATACCTCAACACAGCTATAGCCACCTGATTTTTGACAAAGGAGCAAAGCAAGTAAACTGGCAAAAGGACAGCCTCTTCAACAAATGGTGCTGGGAAACATGGTCATCCACATGCAGAAAAATGAAAGCTGACCCCCATCTCTCAATATACATGAGAGTTAACTCAAAAATGGATAAAAGATCTCAACATAAAACCAGAAACCTTAAAATTTATAGAAGGCAAGATAGGCAATACACTCCATCATATAGGCATAGGAAAGTATTTCCTTAATAGGACTCCATTGCTCAAGAAATTGCAACAAGAATAGATAAATGGGATCACATGAAATTAAAAAGCTTCTGCACAGCAAAAGAAACAATTAACAGAGTCAAGGAAACCCCCACGGAATGGGAAAAAATCTTCGCATTTTATACATCAGACAAAGGTCTAATTACTGGAATTTATAAAGAACTCAAGAAAAAAACTCCCCAAAAAACAAATAACCTAATACACAAATGGGCAAAGGAACTGAGTAGACAGTTCTCAAATAAAGAGGTCCATAAAGCCATGAAACACATGAAAAATCCTCAACATCCCTAGCTATTAGGGAAATGCAAATCAAAACAACCCTGAGATTTCACCTTACACCAGTAAGAATGGCCAAGATCAATCAAACAAACAACAACAAATGCTGGCGAGGTTGCGGGGAAAAGGGAACACTTACATTATTGGTGGAGCTGTAAATTGGTGCAACCACTGTGGAAATCAATATGGAGGTACCTCAAAAAAGTAAAAATAGATCTACCATATGACCCAACTATAACACTATTGGGAATTTACCCAAAGGGAGATCCCAAAGGGTCATAATACCACAGAGACACCTGCACCTCCATGTTCAATGCAGCGCTTTTCACAATAGCAAGGATATGGAATCAACCAAAGTGCCCTCCAACAGAAGAATGGATAAAAAAACTATGGTTTAGATACACAGTGGAATACTACGTAGCAATCAAGAAAAATGAAATAGGGGAGGGGGGAAACATAGAGGAGGGTAAGGGGTAACCTATATGAATAATGCTTATCAAATTGCATATATGAAAATTGTCACAACGAAAAGCATGTCAAAATGAATCACATTATGATGTACATTAAAAATTTCTAATAAAAAAAAGGAGATGAAAGACACTCCCCCCCCAAAAAAAAAAAAAAGAAAAATGAAATAGGGTCATTTGCAGCAAAATGGATGGAATTAGAGAAAATTATTTTGAGTGAACAAACACGAGCTCAGAAAGAGAAACAACACATGTTCTCACTCGTATGAGGGAGCTGATTCAAAATTATAAGAAGGAAAAATCCTATTCAAAGGTCGGATCATAATAAAAGGGGGGGAGAACATAAGAATGATGTCAATATAAATGGACTAGAAATCGCATGTAATTTTTCTAACAAGATAAAAACAAAGATCACTACAGTAAAAGTTTCTGTCTTAAACAGAACTGGAACCCAAGGACATATAGAAAAATATTACCAAGTAAAAGATAGAGAAGACTTAGATGGGGAGGGTGTGGGGGGAAGCATAGGGGAGGGTAAGGGGGAACCTATATGAATAATACACATCAAAATGAATATATGGAAATGTCACAATGAAAAGCATGTCAGAATGAATCACATTAAGGTGTAAATTAAAATTTTCAATTTTTGAAAAAGAAATTATATTCTCTATCAGTGTGGCTCAAAATAAAGATGTTATATAAAGAAAAATGTTAGGATTCATAAATGGTTTTGTATCTGTTTATAACAGCATGTTGGTTAATTGACTCTACTTTCAAGATCATTAACCCAAGAACTTTGCATCTTATTAGGGAGGGGATTAGTACCAAATTTACATTACCAGCTACAAAAGAAAATGTTCTGGGGATGCTTTTCTTTCCATTATCTAAAATTTTTTAATTGACAGTGCACTTTTTCCTTTCCTTTTCTTTTCTTTTTTTTTTTTTCTTTTCTTTGCCTATATGTCATGGAGAATTAGCAGATGACCTTGTATTCTACTTCACAAACATAACAGAAGACATATGAATGGATCTCCCTCCAGGACACTTATTACTTCTGCTTTATTACTTCCTTAAATTCTCAATCTGGTGTAACTGAGCTTCTGCATCTCTAACTTCAATGAAACCACTTAACACATATATCAAAAGAAAAAAAAGATTTTTAAAACAAACCTTTCCCTATTGTTCTGTGACTTTGGGTTATGTAGGTCAATCTTTTTTCTTACATAGTTTCTGAGACAACAGATTCTGCCTTTTTGCCTTTATACTTTAAAATATCTAATGATTCTATATTTATACTGTCTTTCCTTTTCTTTTTACTGTGTTCATTTTTGTCCATGAGCTTCTACGATTTAAATTTGCATCTGTATGTTATTATATTTTAATCAACACCTATAGATCAAATTGCTTTCCAATCTCCAGAATGATATGCATAATTTTACATCAGATCTTTTTCCCTTATTTTCTCACATAGACATCTCAAACATCTCTAAATCTCCGACCATTAGTTATTAGGCAAACTTACTCTTCTCCTTTATTTTGTTAAATGTATCTCCAGAAATCATTCTCAAATATTTGTATTGTCAGACTCTCATACCATGATAACCAATCACTATAAATGTTGGCTCCTAAATATGTCTATAGGCTACACTTACTTCTTAATCCCCACAATCCCTAAATTAATCGGTACTTAATCTTACTGATTATGATAATCAATGTATTTGATGATGATGGAATATTCATTATAATAATTCAAAATTAATATGCTGTACAATTGTGAGTATATGTCATCAGCCTGCCCATTTGACAATTACACAGATTGTGATTTGGACAAGTTAAACTCTTTGCCTATAATCTCATAGTCTCTGTCTAATATTTATGTTTCTTAACTCATTTTTTTCTCTGTAGCCATAGCACCTTGGCATCTGATCCCTCCTGATCTCAGAAGCTAGCAGACTCAGCCTAGTTGGTCCTTGGATGGTGGTCAACCTGGAAATACCAGGGAATGTGGACTCTTCCTGAAACAATTCACCACTGAAAACCCTATGAATAGCAGAGAAGCACAGACAATAGTTCTGGGCATGGCACAATGTTGGAGAGTGTTTTGATCTCTTGTACATAGGGTCGTTATGAGTCTGACCCGACACAATGGCACCTAACAACAACAACTAGTTTCTTAGATACCAGTTTACCAGAATGCAGGCTATTTTTTTCACAATAAAGCCAGAATTAATTGCATACTAAAAAACAAATCCCTATTTTTCTACCTCTTTAAAACTACTTTGCATTTGAGACAATCTACAAATAATCTCCATTTATGTAAATATGATAAAAATAATACCCTCAAAATAATCCAATATGACTTATGTTTCTATCTTTTCTCCAAAAAACACAGCCCTTTTAAATATCTGATCTTTATCCAGTGTTCTAATGCCCCATTGCACATTTTTCTATTCAGACCTGTGTTCTTTATTGGAACTTACTTTGCATCCTTCTAATTGAATAATTTATACTTACCCTTCAGGATCAAGTTAATTATGAAATGTTTCTTAACATTCATTAAAGAATATTAGTTTATTTGAAGGTAATTCATTTGTTCCACAGACTAAGTTTACTGGACCATAATTTTGTGCTAGGAACTCTGATAAGACATTGAATATACAATTGTGAAAAAATCTCTGTTAGTCTAGGGCTTAAAATCTAGTACTTTTCTGCCATTTTGTAGTACTTAACATGTTCCAAATATTTTGCTAAGGTCTTTATATTATTTAATGATCCAAACAAACCTATGGAAACTACTATTATTAATGTTCACTATACCTTTTTTTTTGTGTGGTACTGGGGGGTGAACCCAGGGCCTCCCGCTTGCATGCTATGCAAGTGCTGGAACACTGAGCTGAACCCCCAGCCCATTTTTTTTCTTTCTTCTTTTTTTTTTTTTTTTTTTTTTTTACTGTTTTGAGACAAAGTCTTACCAAATTATGCTGACTGCCTCTGGTCTCCAACTTGTGTTCCTCTTTGCCTCCGCCTCCCAAGCTGCTTGGATTACAGGACTGTGCCACTGTGCCCGGCTACTATATCTATTTTGTAGATTAAAAAACTGAAACACATAAGCAATAAGTAACAGATTCTGAACTTCAAGTTAATGCCAATTTCAATCTCTGAATTATAGCTATTCAATAAAAACATTACATGTATACTTTATTAACTTATAAATTGGATCAAAATATGAAAACATTTTGAGGTGGCATTCACAAAAGATTGGGAATATGTTTTTAAATATGGAAATTAAAATAAATTGGTATGTCAGAAAGAATAAGGGAAATCATGATTTTCATACAATTCAATTAATGATAACTTATTCAGCATTACATAACTGGATGTTTGGACTCAAAGAAGCTGACAACATAATGAGAGAGAAATAGCTATGGAAAATATGGGTGAGCAAATCAATAAACTGCAAGGTAATAATAGCCAAACTACTTATCTGCATAATGAATAATGGAAACAAATTAGTTGAAATAAATTCTCAGTTATAAATTAGGAAACATTGTAATTAGCAACTGTCCTTACATAATGTTTTTGAAAGTAAACAAGGAGTGCACAAACAGTTCTAAAAGATTTCACACTGTAGACAACACAGAAATGTAAAAATGAAAATTGTATGTTCAGCAATAGCAAGTAGACACATGCATATTTAAGATAGTCTATGGATGATGCAAGTGTGTCATGAGGCTAGAAAATTTGGCTGGAGCTCAACAGTGAAGGTCCTTTTGTACTAGGATAAGAAATTTGAATTTTATTCTGAAAGCACTGGGTGGTTTCTTGACATCATGTCAGAAAATGGCATGTTTTCCAAATATACTTAAATATAACTCTGACCAACCTGGAGCTCCCAAAGAGATAAATCATGCTTAGGTTGAGGGCCCTACTAGATTTACTTGCAGAAACCTGGATATTGCAGGCACTTCAGGCAGGAAATACAGTTCATTAAATTCTGCCTCAAGGGTTGCTGAAACTATGTCTAAAGAAGTTAAGGCAACACAGTATGCTGAACCAAATGATGAATTCAGTCTTATTCAATGCAGTGCACATTTTGAAAATGTCAAAATAATATTAAAGCCAATAGGAAAAGTACAATTGCACAAGCAAGAATTATACTGTACAAACAACAATAATAACAGCAATTAGGATATGTTTATTTTATGTGTAGATTGTTGTTGTTGTTGTTAGGTGCCGTCTAGTCGGTATCCGACTCATAGCGACCTTCATAGCATTTTCAATGGCTGACTTTCGGTATTGCCTTGGGAGTGGATTGCCAGGCCCTTTTCCCATTTTTGCAGTGCTGGGAATTGAACTCGGGACCTCAGAGACTTCAGCGCAAAGCTCTACCAACTGAGCTAAATCCCAGCCCCATATGTGTAGATAGAGATATTTAGTTCTTTCTCTACCTTGTCCCTGTGTGAATTTGTACAGATTTCCATAAGCTCTGGAAGCCATCTATAAAATGGGTGGAATCTCCATGTCCATTTTGAAATATTACTTTTAATATTGAGTGAAATATAGTATACAAAGAATATATTATAGTGCTAGACACATGACATAATTTTAATATTTATATTATAAAACTTAGGTAGTATTATAGTATTTTAGTAATGTAAATTTACTAGATTAGGAGCCAAATGGACTAGATTTAATTATTTTCAATTTATGCTTATAATTATTTTTTGCTTGATGAAATGAGAAGGGAGGGATTCAGTGACTTGAGTTGGAAAATTAGAACCTGAGTCAAACAGTGTTATCTCTGTGCTTCAAGAAAAGAGAGAAGAGAAAGTAATGTGTACACTCAATTCAAGATTACATCATCAGAAAATTCCTCACATACACAGTGTGAAAATTTCTTATGGAACATTTCTCCTTTTAAACTTTTGCATTTCTTGGTATTTCAGCATTGTATATTCTACACTGCTGAGGTAGTTAGCAAATTCAAAATTAATGAAAGAAAAATCTGTAGCTGGGAGAAGTGACACATGTCTATAATCCCAGTTTCTCAGGAAGCTGAAGCAGGAGAATCACAAGTTTAAGGCCAGAAGCAGCCTGTATATTTGAACAAGACAAACACAAAAATAAAATAAATAAAATAAAAACAGGGGCTGCAGGTCTAGCTCAGTGGTGGAGAGTTTTCTAACCTGTGTGCTTTCCGGGTTCAAACCCCAGTACTGCAGGGTATAGGAAGGAATCTACATGGCAGTAAAAATGTTCATTATTTTTAGTTTGTGTTTGTGTAAACTTGGAATATAACTTTTCTTCATTATATGCCAAAATGTATGTTTTCTATTTCACAATATAATCAAAACTAGTATTTGCTTTGATTGGAAATGTTCCAAATATTCTCCTACCCTAGAAACTATTACATAAATAAGGGCATATATTCTGCAATGACAGCTTTACAGAAAAGTGTAAGATATTGTTAGCATGAAAGTTTGTCCATTCCTTATATTAGGATATCAGGGGAATTTTACTTTCTTTTTTTAAAAATTTTGATTCTTCTTATTTTAAAAAATGCATAAAATAGTATTTATAGTGTGCAACATGATGTTTTGAAGCATATATATTATGGGCATTTTACTTTTTCTTAATGATTACCAAGTCAATAGTTTAGGAATCTTTGGAATCAATAATATCTCTTACACACTGATCTCAAATAGAAACCATTCATCCAATATCCACTTCCTCATAAATACTTCTTGTTGCTGTATGACCATGGGAAATTATGACTTGAGTAAATCATATATTTCAGAAAATGACTTTAATAACCTAATATTATTTCTTAGAGCCAACATGAAAGATTTTTCAGTTATGTACAACTAAATTAAAACTGTTTGGGGGATGGAACTTTTTCCTGTGATTTCAGTCATCAATAGGTGAGATTATTCTGTGTATCCATCAGTTCTTTACAGGTGTTTTCTACTCAGCTTGCCAATAACTCCACACTTGCTTCTCTGGAGAAAGAGAATTACAAGCATAGTTAGTGCTACATTTCCCAAAGTACTTTACTTGATATCTGCTTTAGAATGTGGCATCTCACTTTTGTGACTGGCTGATACCTTCCACTGCAGGTGAGGTACCTACTTGAAAGAATGTTCTTTCCATCATTTCCCACGTGGTAGTTCCCAATGTTGTTCTACCTGTGCACTCTTTATACATAGACCGTTTCCTTCAGTAACATTTCTCAGTATACTGTGGTTCCAAGTGAGAGATGGAATTACTGGTTCTCCCTTAAAAATAAAAGGAGAAAGGAAAACTAAAGATACGATTTGAAAAAGACACCCGGGTCATTTGGATACATTGTTGTCAATTTTCCTCCAAATGAAAATTACTATTAATATTATGAATGTAATATCATTTTTTAGCAAAAGAAAATAGTCAAGATCTTAACTCTGAATAGAACTTTTTCAAGGGACATGAGAATAACAAATGATGTGAAAAGTTTAGAGGGCTAAACATAAGAATCCTAAAGAAATTGTGAAATAATCATAATTAAAAGGAAATTAGTGGAAACAAAACATATTTTGACATTTTCCTCTTTATTTTGGTTTTAAGTTACAGAGACTAGCATTTCTAAAACCATACACTCTCAGAAGGACAGGTTAATGGAGCTTGACAGAAGCTTAGGAAATCATCTCTGCAGCACCCAGCCCCAAGGCTGCACATGTCTAACCCATCTAGGACAGTTCATTGTCTGCCTTTCTAGAATATCTATGGAAACAGACACCATAACCTACATTGGGACTTTCACACTCTTACTGCCTAAAAGTTTTTCAGTCACCCAACAGAATTAGGTTAGTTCTTAATGGAATTTTAACCTATTGTTTCTCTTTTAAAATTGTTTAAGTCCACAGAAGAAATCAGGTTATCTCTCTCTCTCTCTCTCTCTCTCTCTCTCTCTCTCTCTCTCTGTGTGTGTGTGTGTGTGTGTGTGTGTGTGTCTTTCTCTCTCTCTCTCACACACACACACACTCCCCCCAACACACAGGTCCCACATTCACACACATACAGTAAGAGAGGCAAAGACACAAAGATTTGTCCAGTGGGAATTATTATGAAACATTCAAGAAAATTTCTCAGAGAGAATTAATCATTCATTAAACATTTTTTGATTTTAGAATTCGAGAGATTTATTTTCATGCCCAGTGTCTTAAAATCACAACTTGTCTCTTTAAGTACCCTAAAATTGTTTGTATTTGAATTATTTTACAGTCTATGAAGAGAAGTCTTTGCATGTATTCATAATAGAGTTTCATAAATCTTTATTTAGCATCTATTGGAAACAAAGCATTTTATTAAACATTGGTTGTTGTTGTTGTTGTTGTTGTTAGGTGCTGTCAAGTTGGTATCTGGCTCATAGAGACCCTCATAGGGTTTTCAATGGCTAACTGTTTCGGGATTGCCTTGAGAGTGGATTGCCAGGTCCTTCTCCCATTTTTTGCAGTGCTGGGAATTGAACTCGGGACCTCAGAGACTGCAGCACAGCACTCTACCAACTGAGCTAAATCCCAGCCCAAACATTGGTAGGAACATGTAATTGCAATCAGCTGTGTTAAAGAATGATTCTTTCATTTTTGCATAGACGAAATTCTTTCACAAAGTCTCAGGAGATTTTTTGCAAATTGTTTTGTTTTTCCCGTTAACTTATTGAACTATGACAGTAGTTTCTGTTTCTAAACAGCAGATGTACTTTCTCACTAAGATAACTCCACTGAAAATACAAGAGGTAAACAAGAACATTATCCAGCCATTACCTTTGCTGTGGCATTCTGAGCATTCATTTCTAATCATGAGTGTCTTATCTTGTCCAATCTGCAACATGTCTGCTATGCTGAGAGTATGTTATCCTGAAATATATAGTTTCTTTTTCACTCTGTTGCTTATTTTCCTTTTTTTGAAATCATCTAATTCTATGAAGATCATATATATTAAAACTAAAGACAACTTTTACTATTCAGCTGTCGTTTAGACAAATTGATATCAGAGAATAAATATGGCATTCAATGAGCCTTGCTAATAACTTTCAAATATTTGGTACTTCCCACAAGGCTATAATTCTTTCCCTACTAGAGTTAAAGGAATGGTAAAATAATAATGAAAAAAATCCACATTTGTAACCAAGTGAGCTAATGTAGATTATTTTGTGTCAGGATTATATTAAAATGAATACAATTAAGTAATTTATAAAAAATATTTATTTTGGAGATTATGATTTGAGTAGCAATGCATCCTTTCCTAGAGTGAGAATTTAGTATATAACAGTGGTGAACAGAACGTTTCCATCTTCTTTGGTTATAAAAGACAAGGAATAAAAACTAATCAGAATTAAATATCCGCAATTGTTAAATATCCTTTGAAGATATTTTAAGTTAAGACTTCTGCTGCATGTGATTTCACACATGTGTACATCTATTCTGTTAAATATTTCCTAGTTTTTATCTCTTCAATAAAACTTCAAGTTCATTAACAAAGGTATATTTTCACAAGTTCTGTACATATTTACCACAGTCTGAAGACTAAATATAGATATACAGGAGAGGATCATGTTATTTTATTTTGTGCATAGTTATTACCTAGAACAGAAAACAATAAAATAAAATAACCTCACATAAAAGTTTTTTCTGCACTGAACTTTTATCTTAAAACTTTAACTTTCTCAGTATCAAGGAAAATTATCTTACTTGATCATTATCATATTTATGTGATGGTTATGTATCATAAATATACAAATAGAAAATAATTTAATGCAATCATCACCTTGTGAACTTTGCTTCAGATCTATCTAGCATGTATGAGAAAAATGTTCTGTTAGCTGTAGAAGGGACCTGAAAGATCATTTAAGGTAATTCTACCTAAGGTGTGGTCCATGGACTTTGTAGAACAGAATTACTTAGTATGTATGCTTGTTTAATAATGGTCTACAATGACAGCTGGGTGCAGTGGCACATGCCTGTAATCCCAGTGACTCAGGAGGCAGAGGCAAGAAGATCTCACATTCGAGACTAGAGGCAGTCTGCATAATTTAGGGAGACCATGTCTCAAAAAGTAATTGTTAATGCTTACTGTACGGCCGGGGGGTGCAGCTCAGTGGTACAGGACTTGCAAAGCATGCAAGTGCAAGGCCCTGGGTTCAACCCCCAGTACCACACAAAAAAAAAAAAAAAAAAAAGAAAAGAAAAGAAAAGAAAAGTCTACAATGGCATGACTAATTCATGTCTCTCTGGAGGCGGTCCATATGAATCTGGATTTTTACTAAGATTTCAGTGAATTAGATCCTTTTGAGTTTAAAATATATTATAGTCCACTGGCACATTACTGGCACATTCCATCCATTTCAGTAGGTTCTGAAGACACAAAGATGAACAAAGTACTTAGGAAAAGTCTTGCATTGAGATAAGTAAACACTGATATAAATGAGATATTATCAACTGAAACTGTATTGAGTGTAGATTTTCCAGAAAATGTGTCAGAGTAATGTGTTTTGGAAGAACCATTGCTTGTTTGAGGAAGGAACATTCATGTCAGAATCTGTCTGGTGCAGTGGTGCACACCTTTAATCTCAACAACTGAAGAGGGAAGCAGGAGGAGATTTTAAAAGCCAATAGCAATAAAAATGGAAATTATCTTCAAACTTCTGGATATTGTCCTTCTCTTAATTTCTTCCAGGACATCCAACATTTCAAATATCTTCAGGCTACATGTTTTTAAACCATTTTGTTATTATTGTTAGGTGCTGTTGAGTTGAGTACAATCATAGCAACCTTACATACAAAAGGTAAATATTCCCCCACACTGTGCCATACCTGGCATTATGTCAGTGCTTCTCTGCTATGCATAGGATTTTCAATGGTGGATTGTTTCAGGAATGGGCTGCCATGTCCTTCCCCCTAGACTGCAGCACTGGTATTCCCAGGTGGTCTCCCATCCAAGGACTTATAAGGCTAACTTGGCTTAGCTTCTGAGATCAGGCAAGATTGGATGCCATGGAGCTATGGGTGCAGACATAACCAAAACTTACAAGAACAAAGTGAAGATCCTTCATAGAGTAAATAATCTCTCAATCATTTTATGTATTGCATCTTAGAAAAATCTGATCATTAGAGTATATCCATTTGCATAATATTCATTTGGATTAAAAAATTTGTGAAATTTCCAGATACATAGTTTTATCTGCTGATCATGAAACATTGCAGTTCTTAAGAGTGTGAATATATTATTCAACTATTAGGAATTGCAACAGATAACTGTAATTGTGAGTACTCATATACATCTTATGAATGGTTGTACCTTTTATGGTTTAACTACAGATTTCTAAGTGACAGTACATTTTATAGAACCATATCTTGCTTATTGAAATATCCATAGTAATAAAAATGTCACTGTCATAACAAAATATATTGATAATTGAAGAAAAGTAATCTATTATACTCCTTTCCCTTCAATTTTTATGTCCCTCAAGGAGTAATGCAAGAGTAAAGATAGACTTACAGTTCTATTACTTAAAACTTACATTCTAGTCTAGGTGGGATAGCAAAGGAGAACTGCTGCTCATATCATCCCTCAAAAAATAACCAGCCAATTAGCTGCAAAACTCTAGCTCACATTTTTCATCTGTTATTGTTACCAGGACCCATATCTGATTTTATTCTGACCTCATAATCTTCTCGCTCTTTGTAGACAGATCCTAGCCAAAGACTGAACACTATCTGACCAAAGCAGGCAGAGGAAGATATTGCCACAAAGGAACTTAATACTTAGCAAAAGTTAACAAATAATGCAGAGATATCAATGTTGATATTATCTCCAGGGTTTACTTTGAAATACTTCAAAACTGTGAGGTGAGGCTCATGAAGTTAGAATTATGGAGTATCTCAGTTGACACTTGTTGTTGTTAGGTGCCATGGAGTGAAGTCTGACTCATAGCAACCCTATGTCCAGCAGATGGAAACACTTCTCAACTCTGTGCCAGGCACATGATCTTATTTATGTTTAAGCCCATTGTTGCAGACACTGTGTCAATCAATTTGGTGGAGGGTTTTCCTTTTTTATCTTTGATCTGCTGCTCTCCAAAACATGATGTTTTTCTCCAGGCATTGTTCTCTCCTGACTACATACCCAAAATATTTTAGACACAGTCTGGCCATTCTTGCTTCCAAGGAGCATTCTGGTTGCACTTCTTCCAGGCCAGATCTGCTGGTTCTTTTGGCAGTCCATGGTATATTCAATAGACATCTCCAGCACCATAATTCAAAAGCATCAATTCTTTTTCTGTCTCCCTTGTTCAATGTCCAGCTTTCACAACCATATGATGTGACTGAAAATACCATGGCATGAGTCAGAAGCACCTTCATCTTCAATGTGACATCTTTGCTTTTCAATACTCTAAAGAGATCTTTTGCCACAGCTTTTCCTAGAGCAATGCACCTTTGGATTTCTTGACTGCTGCTTCCACGGGTGTTGATTATTGAGCCAAGCAAAGGAAAATCATGGACAACCTCAATCTTTTCTCCATTTATTATGAAGTTGAGTACTGACCCAGTTGTAAGGATTTTGTTTTGTTGATGTTGAGTTGCAATCCATACTGAAGGCTATGATCCTTGTTCTTCATCAGTAAATGTTTTAAATCTTCTTCACTTTTAGCAAACAGAGTTGTGCCATCTGCATAATGCAGGTTGTTAGAGAGTTATTCATCGACATTAATAACCATTAATTACCCTCATTAAACATTAGCACTCCACAGTGGTCACCTATCATTTATATCATAAAGCCTGAGCACCCTTGATACAACACTATATTTAAGGCCTTTATTGATTTATGTCTCAATTTGCACAAATTTTTTATTGTTATACAAATTGCAATAAAATGGGTGCATTGGCATAATTGTTGCTGTTGTTGTTGGGTGCCGTTGAGTCAAGTCTGACTCATAGTGACTCTCATAGGGTTTTCAATGGCTGACTGTTTCGGGATTGCCTTGGCAGTGGGTTGCCACGTCCTTCTCCCATTTTGCGGTGCTGTGAATCGAACTCTGGACCTCAGAGACTGCAGAGGAGTACTCTACCAACTGAGCTACATCCCAGCCCAATTGACAAAAGTAGCAACTTGTCATTTGGTAGGATGAATAATGTCTCATTGGTAAAACTAATAATATCAACAAAAGTACAATGGATAATACACTTTAGAGACACTGACTTGTCTTTATCTGTTCTTATGATATTAAAGCCCAAGGAGATTTTTGTACTATTACTTAAGGGATGGTTCTGAAAACATGATTCTCATGTAAACTTTCAATAAGCAGAGTGGTTGGGAGCACTTCTGATTGTTAAGGCTTACTGTATGGAGAAGAGGTATTGCCTCTGGATCATTATTCAGTCAACCAAATGTTGACTTTTCATAAAATGTACTGTTAAGTAAAGAACAAAGAATTGGCACTTCCCAGAAGCTACTGGGTAGATTGTATGATGATTTTTATGCTTCTTGATAAACAGAATTTGACTAATAATTTCCTATTCATGTGTAAGTATTTGCTTCAACACTTGTGAAGTACCCTCTCTTAGCAACACTATGTATAACAGGAGAAACAGTATAGTTACTGCTTCTCTGCTATTCATAGGGTTTTCAATGGGAGATTTTTTGGGGGGAGTGGGCTACCAAGACCTTCTCCCAAGCCTACAGCACCTGGTGTTCCTAGGTGGTCTCTCACCCAAGTACTAACAAGGCCCCACCCTGCTTTGCATCTGAGATCTGATGGGATCAGATGCCACAGTGATACCAGCAATACTTAGTGTCATCATTTAAATGTAAAATTCTCCCTAAAGGCCATGCCCTTTAATGTTTGGTTCCCAGATAGTGGCACTGTTTGTGGAGGCTGAGGAAACTTTGGGAGTCAGGATCTGGCCTTGTGGAAATACCTCAGTGGCGCTGGGTCTTTGGATGTTTTTTCACCTGAACTCACACTCTGGTTTCTCCCTGTCTCCTGCCCTGTGGTACCATGAGGACATTTAAGGCGGACTCTGCCTCCTGCTGCTGCCATGGCACAATGACCCTGAGGTCATTGTGGACTGATTATCTAATTGTGAGTTTCCCCTAAACACTTTCCCCAATAAGTTTTTTTTTTTGACTTTTTTTTCTGCTATAGCAATTACAGCTGACTAATACACTTATTTTTAATAAAACATTCAGAAAGAAAAAAATAGCCTTGATATCAATGAAATAGGCACACACTACAGGTTTGGCATTAGGATTGAGAGGAGCTGGACTCGCAATCTTAAGTAGGTCATAATGTACTTTTGCAAAATATACACTGAGATACAAGAGAAGCATCATACAAGGTAATTCAGAGATCATAATGAAATAAAGGGAAAAATAAGCAAAAAATGAAATTATTCTCATAATTATATATGTGAGTTTTTACTGTGATCTCACATAAAAACAAGGAAACAGAGTATGTAAATGACCAAAGATTACCTTCTTTATGCTAATATGAGTGATTAGTGATTCTCTACCAAGTACAGTCTTGGCCCAAATCCATTCGTCCCACCATTTAGATAATAATAATAATGCATAAACATAGAATTATACTCACTTTCTGTCTGAATCCAATTCAAAACTAATCTCTACTTTTGTACACTGTTCTTCAATCACCTAACCTAACTCCAAATTCTACTATAGGTCCTGTTGTTGTTGTCCTTAAGTGCCATCAGGTCCAACTCAGAATGACCCTAGTTAGCTATTCATAGGGTTTTCAATGGCTGGTTATTTCAGGATTATTTCTACAATAAGCCGCCGGGGTCTTCTCCCATTTTTGCAGTTCTAGGAATCAAACCCAGGAACCCAGAGTGAGCAGAGTAAGCAATCTACCAACTGAGCTAAACTCCAGCCCCATAATAAGTTTTGTTTTTGTTGTTGTTAGGTGATGCTGAGTCTGGTCGGACTCATAATGAAAATCATAGGGTTTTCAATGGCTGGTTGTTTCAGGATTTCTTCGAGAGGGGATTGCTACATCCTTCTCCTATCTTAGTGGTGCTGGGAATAGAAACTGAGTCCTCAGAGAGTGTAGGGAAGCCAATTGAGTTGAACACCAGCCCTCTAATAGGTCCTAACACCTTCCAATTGAAACTTCTCTGTTGCACAAGCCATGCCATGGGTCTTCTCTCTCTGCTGTTCTTGTTGTTGTTGTTAGTTGCTGTTGACTCACAGTTACCTGATCCTATGTACATCAAGTGAAACACCATTGTCAGTGCTTCTCTACTATTCATAGAGTTTTCAGTGGCTGATTGTTTTTTGGGAGTAGGATGCTGGGTCCTTCTCCCAAGCCTACAGTACCTGGTGTTCTCAGGTGGTCTCCCATCCAAGTACTAACCAGGCCCAACACTGCTTACCTTCCAAGATCTGACAGGATTGGGTGGCATATTAGTACAGCTGTAGGCATCCCTCTCTGCAGCTGGACCTAAATGCAGGACGTGTAGCAGTGGATCTCTTCCTGGTGGTTTCTGACTATAGGGCTTTGATACTTAGCTATGCTCCAATGTCAGTTCTCCTACCCTCTCCTTTTATTCTATGACAGGAACCATAGAGTTAAAAATAACACTACAAGTAATTAAAGTCAAAGCTAAATTCTTTAAGGGGCATATGCATATCTGAATAGAAGGTCCTTCTATTCTAGACTTAATGAATACTGAGTTATATAGCATTTTTGAAATATTTTAATCATTGTTTCACATTCAAGCTAAATATTAATTCATCAGAAACGATGTTCATAACAGTTTAGAAAATGTGGTGTTAATTTTATAATGCTGCATTGCTGTGTTCTCTACATCTTCCTATCATTCTTTCTCTCTGTAGTCTCATTTGCTCATAATAAGAGCTTACAATTATCTCAAAATTCTTAGTTATTTGAGTTTATTTTAACTTAAGGATATGATTAATTCTCTTTATATCTGGCTCATAATTCATTCTATTTAATATTACCTTGACTAATGTTCAATTAAAAAATCTTTTGTCCATCTTTTCTCAATGACGTTAGCAAGCTAAATTTTATGCTTACATGTGTATAAATTTGAATGGATATAAAGCAGATTTCAGAAGCACATGCTTTTCTTGAATTAGTTCATCTAATTTGAACTAGTGTTTTTATTTTATAAAAAATTAATTTCAGATGAAGGTCACTTATTACAATAGTATTAGGTTAACCACATCCTAAATCATTGGTATGCATTTTGCTTTTCATAGAAAAGACATGCTGTAGTTTAAATTCTATTTTTTCTTGAGCTGTTTAACTTCATGGAACTGTACTAATAAATTTGCTTCCTTCAAAAAGGATATCTGTTTTTTCTTGCTGCTATGATAGGTTATGTCAGGAAGCCTCCCTGAGGAGAGGCCAGGTAGATATAGAGGCTGTGGCACAAGGAGCAGAAGTAGAGGGATGCAGGTGTCTCCAGGCACTCTTCAAAAAGGTGATTTCACACAATGCCAAGTATGCATGCTTTCTTAAACACCTAGTTGATACTCATTGATGAAGATTTTAAAATATGAATAGAACCCCCATGGCTTTTTCAGGACACAGGCCAAATGTCATTCAGGCCATAAAGTCTACACAGCCTTCTCCTCTCAGTGCTCTCACAGCACTTGGTGTGCTTGTTTTCCATGAGTGCTTATTACTTAGTACCTGACTGCCCATTTACACACATTTCCCATACCAGACTGGGCATATGCTGAGGGTTCACTTCAATAATCTAAAGTATATAACATAAACTCCCTAACTATTAAATGGAGAAATAAGGAGGAAATATGTGCTTTGGAAAAAATACAAAACCAAAAGCAGTAGACATACATTGTATTCCTCATTCTGCCTCTGACATAGTATGAGGCCTTAAGGATGTGAATGAGACACTTAATCTCTTTGAATGAAACACACACACACACACACACACACACACAAACAAAACAAAACTTTTTATTTTACTGAACTACCCAAATGAGAGAATGAAGGTAATGTATTTTGAAAGTGTGCATATTACATAAAAGTTGAAATTATGCACTGTTATAATAGCAGTAATTAGTCATGAATTCATTCTCATTTGTTTCCAATGACCTCTTTTATTTCAGTCTCTAATTACTTAAGGAGGGAGTTTTTAGCTTTACTCTGTAAATCTATAGGCTAAAATGATCTATAGTACTGCTCAGCCTTCCATTAGCAGGAACAATTGAAGTTAATTTAACTTTTCAAAGGGACAAGTTATTTCATTATAATGAAGATGTAACTACCTGCCTCCCCAGGGTTATACTAAGATATTTGGTAAACATAAAAGAGTAGTTCAAACCTATGAATTCACTTTTGTATGTTTAGAAAACAAGTAAATGTATTTGGGGGGGGGATTAGACTCAAATAAATGAATGCATGGATGATACACTTTCTCTTCCATTAATGGACTGTAAATTGTTTCCATTATAGCCATAAATTACTTCTGTTCCTATGTGTTCCACAACATTTTGACCTTTTTTTTTTTTCCATTCAGCATGCTTTTACTCAGTATTCAAATTGTACCAGGTGCTTTTCTTGTTTCTTAGCTTATCTCAGAGCAAGGTAAAGTCCCCTTGAGAAGGTAAGTTTTAGCAAGTACAGGTAAAACTTATTATGACTTCTGATAATTACACGGGCAATGAAGAAAAGTAACTCAGAGAAGGTAGGGCTTAGGAAGTGATGATATATATACAAGAGGCCACTTTTTATTTAGGACAATCAGGAAGGTTTCACAGAGGAGGTGACACTTGTGCAGGGACCTAAATGAAAACAGTAAACTTCAAAGATCTAAGTACATTTCTTCTTAATAAAAACATCTGCAAAGTCCCTGTTATACTAAATTTGTGGTATAATAAGAAAGTAACAGAGAAGCAAGTTAATGAAGAAATGTTTAGGGAATCTGTTCAAACATATTTCAAGATAATCCTGTATAATTATCAACTCCAAGCTAGTTACCAAGTGACTAGCTCTATTTTGCTATGATACACACTGCACATATATTATTATGCAATATTGTGCAACATTGTGCTTTCACATAACATTGATTCTGTTTAAAATCATTTAATAAGTAATTAGATTATGTTAGAGTGTGAGAGTGAACACCAAAACCTCTCTCTCCCATTCCTTATTTATCCACCATCTGGATCTGCAGATTATTGATAAACAACAAAGTAAAACAGATAGAGATGAAAATATCTGTTTAATTATTCACAAGTTAAAGAATATTACATAAATATGGACAAGAAGTTCATTAATATGACACTCTTGAATTAGATATATTTATTCATGTCATCACTAACAAAGGTTTAAAATTCTAGATAGCTTCTACTGTGGAGCAGAAGACACACAAATATGTTTGTGGTTTGTAAAGATTTGTTTAAAATAAAATTAAAGCCCGCAAGTATTTCACATTCAGAAGAATCTGTCTCTCATCCAATGTTCTTATTCCAGAGATCAAGATTGCTGCTAAAAAAAGAAAAAAAGGAAAGACAGAAAGGGAAAAAAGAAATAAACATTATGTGGCTTGAGATGTTGTTCAGTGGCAGGAGAGCACTGGCCTGAAAAGTGGGAGGGCCAGGGTTCTATCCTCAGCACTGAAAAATAAAACATCTGTCATGGAAAGTCATACAATGACAGTGTCCTCACATCTTAGCCTAGGACAAGACCAGATAGTTCTGCCAATTCCAGCAAAACATTTCATAGTAATCATCTGTACTATAATTTGCCCCAGACATTCTAGGAATATATACCCCTGACAATATTTCCATTTTGTGATTTGTTTTTGGAAAGACTCTTCATTTTTTTCTCCCATATTTTAAAGGCAGATTTAAAAATTACAGACTTGTATATTTTCAATACATTACAACCCTTTGCAGGAGACCTATTTTAATATCAGTTTAAACTATAAGTAAAATTATTTTCATTTTTAAAATATTTTCAATTATTGTAGAAAGATACACTTATTGCTCTGCAGTAAAAAGTTCTAATGTATAGAAGAATTTGTAAAAGAGTATTGTTGTTAGGTGCCGTCTAATCAGTATCCGACTCGTAGGGTTTTTAATGGCTGATCATTTCGGGATTGCCTTGGGAGTGGATTGCCAAGTCCTTCTCCCATTTTGTGGTCCTGGGAATTGAACTTGGGACCTCAGAGCAGCACAGCGCAGCACTGTACCAACTGAGCTAAATCCCAGAGTAGCCAAAACTAATAGTCTCATTACTCATTTTTATTTTAATTAGATATTCTCTATTATTGTATGTTGTGCTCACTGTCCTTTAAATTTTCTTTTCTCTTATAATTTTATCATGGACATTTATTTTCAGTATCTCTTATTGTAAATTCTGCAAAACTGCCTTGATTGCACAAGTCAGCATTATATTTTACTTTTAATAGTTTATATTAAAAAGGTTTTATAAAACACAGATTGTGAGTCATTACAATTTCTCTCATAACATTGATTGTATTATATGCAAATTTCTTACTTGATCTCCTCACTTCAGTACGATTTATTATGAGTATTTTGTATGAGTTATTTGCTTGACTTATAATTCATATGCACCAGAAATCAGTTGTGATATTGTTTACATAAAGACAGTTTTCTACCTCCTTGATAATAAAAACTAGTCTACCTTTTTAAAGCAGGGAATTTTTTTCTCATGTTTGTGCATTATTATATCCTCCTACAAAGGCATGTTTTTCCATAATATCAAAAAGGTCTTATCTCCCTTCTAACATCTTTATGTTTTGTACATTTAGTCATGGACCGATCATTTTATCTCACTCTTCTTGGCTTACTAATAATTCACTTTATGTAGAATTTGATCTAGTTCTGTCAAATCAATAACCAGGAAAAAGAATTAAAAGGATAATTGAAGACTTTTAGTCTTTAAAAGATATAATTTCAAAGATTTAAGTACTTATAAGAATGTAACTTTTATGAGGATAAAATTTAATGGTCAAAAGGTGATAAGATTATTCTTTAGTGTTCAAAACACTGTAGTATATTTGCTAGAAGAAAATTAAATCTCTAAATTATACATTAAAATAAAATGGAAAATGAGTAAATAGCATTGACATTTGAATTTTGAATATTTATCATTAAGTAGAAATGATATTGTTTCATTAAACAGATAAAAACAAAATAATCAAGCTCAGATCTTTTAGTGACCTCTCCATAAGAAAAATGGGATATGTATTTGTTTTATTGTTGGAGTTTTAGCTCTAGCCCGGCTAAGATTAGAGCCAAACCTACAACATAACAAGTTGGCCGGTGGTGTAAATGAAGGACTTCGGGAGACCTTCAGATGGTAAAGCAGGGAAGGTAAGGTTTATTGGGTGCTCCCCTGATGGAGAGCAAGGAGCAAGCAGCCCCTATAGAGCAAAGTTCTAGTGTCCTCTAAGTGCTAACTCTAAGCCTGCAGCATTCCATGAGTGCTGGTACAGTTCAGCCTTAAAGGCACAGCCACAGCCACTGGTGTTCCATGGAGGTCAGTTGGTCTTGCCTCTCCCGGCTCATCTTCTCTACCTCCCTCTTTCCCAAGGATGGGAGGAATTGGGAGGCTCTTCCTGGCTTGCTAGAATCCTTCGGCTCTTCAGGGCCCCTGGTCTTGATCCCACCGGCTTGCTTGTAGGTCTTGCTGGAGTAGGGAGCGCTGGTCCAGGTGCTGGGGTTCAGGTGACAGTTGAGGGATGATCAGAAAGGTGAGGTTCAGTGGGTCTAGGAGCCCTACTTTTATAGGGTTCTGGAGGGGTCAAATGTTGGGATTCAGCCAATCAGGGCACACACCTGACAGGTACAGAAGGTAAACTGTCATACCCTCCAGGTGGGGACAGTTACTACCTGAAAATGCTGAGGGGAGCCAATCAAATTTAAGGTAGTTAAGGCAGGTCAGGCTGGCCAGGGTCCATCTTTGCTCACTCGATGGCGGGGGTGCTGGTTTGAGTGAGTGAGATGAGCCCTGGGGTCAACTAGGGGTCAGCCCCTCAGGCTGTCATGAGGGACCCTAGTAGTGAAATGTAATTTTAAAAATCCCCAACATTTTATAACTAAATTTTTCACTGCAAACTTACTGTGGTACAAATAAATTGCTCCCTTACATTAATTTTCCCATTCTCCGTAGTATTTATTATTGTTGTTAGGTGCCACTGAGTTGTGTCTTATTCAATGTGACTCTGTGTATAACAGAACAAAACACTCTACAATATTGTGTCATGAACACAATCTATTTATGTTGAGCCTATTGATGCAAATACTGTATTTCTTCTCATTTTGAGTTGTGTCCTAATATTAGATCCTTCATATTTTGGTTAATCTTTTAATCTTCAAAATGAATAATTCATTTTACACTCTTCCAGAAGAATAATCACATGACTATGTTCTGACCAATGGAATGAAAAGAAGAGCTATGGGAAATTCCTATCTATTGCTTTTGAAGAAAATCGACATGCTGTCTACATTCCAAAAATTACAACATAGAAAGCTTGCATAGATAAACAGCAATCAAAACTAAAGGATAGACGCCCGTATTGATAGTGGCTGAACATTATTCACATTCACTCTCTGCTTTGTGTCAAGCACTGTTCTAAGTGCAAGTAATGGAGCTATGAACAAAATGCATGAAAATTTCAATACCTTTGTAGCATTCACTCAAGTAAAGATAAGGAAAAAGAAATCCTGCCAAGAGAAACACATAAAAACAAATACTCATACTCAGCCATCTTTTAAAAATGTATCATTTATCAAAGGCAAGAATCATGATGTCATCTGTCACCTTGAGATTCACCTTCACATAATAGTATCTTAAATCCGTTTGTTTTCTCTTCTTTCTTTGGAGTCAAGCTCCTTCTTATCCAGTTGGTGGACAAACTATGAGGAACAATGATGAGGGGCAATGGATAACCTCTGTGAATCCTGTCCTAGGTAAACGTTTATGGATTTTATGAATTCTTTGCTAAGTAAGGATGATATAGCAGCCACAATCCTACTCAGTATTGTTGTTGTTGTTGTTGTTAGGTGCCATCGAGTCGATATCCGACTCATAGAGACCCTCATAGGGTTTATCAATGGCTGACTATTTTGGGATTGCCTTGGGAGTGGATTGCCAGGTCCTTCTCCCATTTTTGTGGTGCTGGGAATTGAACTCAGGACCTCAGAGACCGCAGAGCAGCGCTCTACCAACTGAGCTAAATCCCAGCCCCACTCAGTATTGTAGTAGAGAGAAATGAATTTATTTAACTCTTGTTGTTTGGCCTGTATTACAAGGGCCAGATAATAATAAAGCAATGCAGTGTGATCAGACATCAAGTGAGCTTGCAAATTAGCAATTGGTTGTCATGAAAATATTATGTATTTACATATGTTAAATGTACATTCATTCTTAGAATCTAACATTATACAAGAATGGGAATTACACAATTGGAACATGTTGTATCTAAAAGCATGCAATTAAAGTAATTTGAAAATATATTTTGAGGTAAATTTCTTGGTTGCAATATAATTTTCTATGAAAATTTCCATTCATTCTAAATGAAATTTTAATAGTCAACAGATATCATATGTTAAAACTAACTAGTATTGTGGATGCTATATCATGTTTACCTAGCATGGAATACATAAATGTTTCCTAAAATAACTCAAAGTGAGGAGTATATGTTTGAGTACACTTACCATTGTCAGAATGATTATGTCTGTGGGTGTATTACTTATTATGTGTATGTGTGCTTATATGTGTGCAGTTTTTTTGTCCAATACTGAGGGGTTGAACTCAGGTCCTCTACCCATGCTAATCAAGTACTATAAAACTGAACTGCCTTCCTAGCCCTTTTTTCTATTTCTTTCTATTTTACTTTGCTTATTTATTGAGACAAAGTCTTGCAAAGTTTGTAGTACAGGCTGCCTCTGACCTTGAATTTGCAATCTTCCTGCCTCAGCTGCCTGAGTCTCTGGGATTACAAACATGCACCATGGCACATGGCTTATTTTTGCATGTTTTTACACTAGAAAACTAGCATTGAAGAAATAAAATGTCAGGTCCTAAGTTGCTCCATATCCAAGTCTGAATTATACAACTTTATCTCTCTCTTGTTTGTCTTTTTTCCCTATCATTTTAAATCAGGGCTTTAGACCCATGAAAAATCAAGTTCCAGTTTGGGTGCGAGCTCCGTACATTACAGTTTAGATGGTTTGGGTTTGGTTTAGGTCTAGGTTTAAAATTGTAATATGATGTATAGAAAAGTGAAATTTTCACAATTTTATGTGTAATATGATAGCTAATGATAAAAAAATAAAATGCTAAAAACTAAACCGAAGCCCAATTTTTTACTGGGTTTAGGTTCAGAAAAATTTTTAAAAAAGAAAAAGAAACTTGAACGGCAACAGGTTCAGGGTTTGGGTTCAGCTTGTGTTTAAAGCCCTGCTGTCTCCACATAGGATTAAAACCTAACCTGAACCAAGCCTAAAACTCTAAATTTTAACAAATTGAATCCATACACAAACTCAAACCCAATTTTTCAAAGGTTTGAAGATATGCTTTAAATGTATCCTATGTTATACATTTTCGGAAAGCCACATATAAGTCATGGCAAGAATTCCCAGGAAAGAATATCATGTCAATTTTCAGGCACACAGTTGTCTTAGTTCTTCTTTAACTCTTGTAGAATGAAACAAACAGGACTTGGAGATGTAGGACTCTATATACTCTTTGCAGAAGATATAATATGTTAGCCTTTAAAATGTGTTCAACACAAGAAGTGGAGAAATCTTTGCTGAGAATCTATTTTGGAGTTCAAAATATTTATGTATCATTTAAACAGTAGACATAATCAAACTTATAATACCTAAATACTATCTAAGTACTTACTTGGAATAACTTGTTTAATTCATGTAGCAACACCATGAATGAAAATGTCATTACTCCTTTAGTTTACAACAGGAAACCATGAACAAACATTTAAGCAGTTTTTCTCCACACTATTACTGCTTTTAGATCTCAAGCATTTAAACCCTAGGGTCTTCATAATGAAATGGTAAATTTAATATAAAGCTTTAGCATTTTATATGGCAAGATTAATGTGAAAGTCACATCATAATTACATTGTTTTACAAAATCACTTGGCATCAAGTTTCAAATAAATATGATCATATTTAAACTATTAGGATACTGAAATATTTCCAAAATACTCCCATTTTCTTTTGGCTTTCAAACAATTCCATATATCACCACTGATTTTGTGCGTAAAGTACATGACTAATTTTGTTATTATTTTCTTCTTATGAAGAGATACTGAGGCTTTATCCTGATATCTTACACTTTAACAATGTGGACTGAAACACTCTTCTAGTAATGTATAGCTACTCAGTGCCTCTTACTCTAAATCAACAACATTCCCAGCATTTGCCCTATGCTCTAATCAGACTGTATTCTCTTCCAATTCTCTTAATGTACTATGTAGCAGAAGGCAAACTTCTCCATTACTGGTACTGTATTAAATATTTTTCTCTTTGCAGGTCAGTGAAGAATACTCAATTAGTCACAGATAATATTTAGCAGGCTGCAGCCATACCACTGTGGCTTCTGATCCAGTCAGATCTCAGAAGCTAAGCAGGGTCGGACCTGGTTAGTACTCGAATGTGAGACAACCTAGGAACCAGGTGCTGTAGGCTTAGGAGAAGGACCCAGCATCTACTCCCAAGAAACAATCAGCCATTGAAAACCTTATGAATAGCAAAGAAGCACAACAATAGGGTTTCTCCTGTTGTACATAGGGTAGCTGTGAGTCGGACACAGACTCAATGGTACCTAACAAGAACAAGAACAATGACAACAACAAACATCACCACGACAACAACATTTAGCAAAAAACAATCAAATGAATATGGCTGGTTTCCAATGTACTGGTATTTACAAAAATATGCAGCAGGTCAGTTTTGGTGAGTAGATCAGAGTTCTTCTGGACCCCTGTCCATACATTCCATGCCTTAAATGTCATTCATTTTTCCAAATACTTGTTAAGAAATCCCAATTATTTTTAATTTCTAAAACTAACCCATTTCTCTGTGAGGAATCTCTAGGTCTCCTATTTGTTTGCTGATCCATAAAACACTCTGTCTTCTGCAATTGCCTTATGTAAATGTACCCTTTCTAAAAGTACCACAAATCATGGTAAGCCAAGAGTTTTAATAACTTGTGTCTACGGGTGATTACTTTTTTCTTTCAACTTGTTTGTTCATCGTGGCATCCTTTGTAATATCTAACAGAATGCCTTATTCATGTAATGAATTTATGCACACAACTAAGTTATATAGTGAGAGTGCCAAAAATGTATACACATTTTAAGAGATGTTATCTATGTAACACTTTTCAAAGTTTAACTGGTTTAGGATGGTAAACACTTTGAGTATCTTTAGTAATTCCACAAGTCAAATGTGAGTTGTATTTATCATTTATCTTTATTTATTATTATGATTTTAATACTTAAAATGTGTACATGTTTTGTAAAGCCTGCTGACATACCAATCCAGTGTCCGATCTCATCAGATCTCAGAAGCTAAGCCAAGTCTAGGCTGATTACTACTTGGACAGGAGACCACCTGGGAATACCACATGCTGTAGGATTGGGAGACAGCCCACTCTCAAAACAATCAGCCATCCAAAACTATGAATAGGAGAGAAGAACTAACAATAGTGCCAGACATCTGAGTGCTGAGTTGTGTTTTGTTCTGATATACATAGGGTCACTGGATGCAACTCAGCAGCAATTAACAACAACAATGCTTCTTAAATTCTGTATGTTTTTGCCACCCTTTCTATTTTTTAATCACCTTAAAGCCATATATGTGTGTATATACATATATGACCTGTAAGTACATAAAAACATATCTACCACTCTCCATAACCTGGAATTTTATGTAAGAAGTTACAACTGAGGTTATATATTGTATCTACACAATAAGAAAACATCTAGATTAAAAATAAAACATTCAGCCAGCCATGACATTGTTTCCAAGTATCTGCATGTTTGGCATTGGGAAAGGAAAATGTTTAGATGAGGGATGTGACATTTCATTTTCCATCTGGATGTTCTGGTTTCATGTAGGCAGAGTCTCTGACAGTCAACATTGATGACAAAACAATTCAGGTTTTAGGTTTGATTTACAGCCCACCCACATGGAGGTAAACAGATTAGTTTGAAGAAGAGAAACTGTTGAATGTCTAATCATATCTATGCTTTTGGCCATGAGAAATCTCTGAGGAATGATGATCTTCATTTACATCTCCCCTGACTGTAATTGTACCCTGTTTCATAGAAGAGAGTTTGCTTGGAAAGATCCCCAGCTCAATTATCCAGGCATATCAGGAATCTCCTGAAAGCCTCATGTCAAGCTAGGGCCCCATAAATATCAGGGAGAAGAAAATAATTCCCCCCCCCAATGGTCAAATCTGATGATTAACTGAGAATACTCTTTGCAATTTTTTAATGAAGCCTTTAGAGTTTAATTGAGAGAGACATGTCTATAATGAAATATAAGGAGAAATTGGTTTGGGTTCATTTGAAAAGGTCTGTGAATTCTGATGTGTTCCTTCAGAGAGATAAGAAATAAAATATCAAGGGTACAATATATTACTTAATAAAACAAATACACTAAAATCTCTAAGAAACTCTGGAAATTAAAACTTTAGATTGCTTCAGAGTGACTGTGCAGTAGATGGTTATCAAAATGCAAATCTCTGTGAATTGTGAGTCAAATATAGAGCGTTTTTAAAAGCTAGGAGAAATATTTCCATGCATACACACACTGTTGTAGTTGTTAGGTGACACTGAGTCCAAACATGCAGATACAAGAAAGTACTTCTAAATTTGCACACACTACAATATATATATGTGCTCATAAAAAAATTTTTGTACAGACACCTATATAAATACCACAATTAAGTTATTATAAATGAAAGTAAATTTAATAGACACTTAATTTGTTCACCGTGTTTTATCAAATACCAAAATAGTCTTAGTTAGAATACAGATCTTCAAACCTTACTTATATTTAAACAATAGTTTAACAGTTAAATAAGTTGGAATTAGTGATTTGAACTTTTTTTAAGATATTGAAAATAAACAATTTTGTTCCTGTTGATAGTAGCATTCAGCTATTTTTAGATTTCCTAGCAGTCTTAATTTAGTTTCATCTCTACAGATAATCATAACAAAGAAACTTCTATCTTGATTTACATAATCAGACTTACCATAAAATTTGAATGGATGTAGTTGAGTGCTGTTAAAATGTTACAAGTAAAATAAACACTAATAAATAAAAATAAATTCTTAGTTCTAAGTTAGCAATGTGAAATGTGAATTATATAAATATCAGTGAATATTGTACAAAAGAGATTAGAAGAAAACTTCATTCATTTTCTACTCTTTGCATTGTATTACTTATACAGATGCCTCACGTGTATATATCTTCAATTAGAAAGTTATTCATAAAAGTTATCATAGATACTTTAATACATATTAAAATGCATCCTTCTCTACATACTCTATCATCTATTGTAGATATGATGTCTGAATTTGGAAATATTAAGCCACTTGATATTTAAGTTAATTTACACATTTAAGTTTTTATTGGTCTTACATTATATAGTATAATTTAATCAGCTACCAGTTTTTGAATGGAATAATACTGACTATCATATTTTCTCCCAATTAAGAATGCTAGGTTTTTTTTTTTTTTTTTTTTTTTTTTTTTTTTTTTTTTTTTTTTTTTTTTTTTTTTTTTTTTTTTTTTTTTTTTTTTTTTTTTTTTTTTTTTTTTTTTGCGGTACTAGGGGTTGAACCCAGGGCCTCGTGCTTGCATGCTCTACAAGTGCTGGACCACTGAGCTGTACCCCCAGCCCTTTTTTTTTTTTCACTTTTTGAGAAAGGTTCTCACTAAATTACACAGACTGTCTCTGGTCTTGAACTTGCGATCCTCCTGCCTCTGCCTCCTGAGCCACTGGGATTACAAGCATGCGAGGCTGCACCCGGCTGTAGCCAACCATCTTTGCACACAGCTGTAATCCCAATGATGTAGGAGGTTGAGGCAGGTGGACACTTAGTTGGAGCCCAGAAACAGCCTGTACAACTTAGCAAGACTCTGTCTCAAAGTAAAAATAAAATAAAAGGAGTGGTAGATATAGCTTAATGTCAGAACACTTAGGTAACAAGTGCAAGTGCCTGGGTAAAATACTCAAGTTATGTAAAAAAATAAATAAATAAAAGATGCTGTGACCGCAAATAACATACAGCGCAACTATTGTTAGGTGCCCTCATGCCGGGTCCAACTCATAGCCACCATACGCACAAGAGAATGAAATTACTCCCCAACTCAGTGGTAGGCACATGATCTTTTTTTTTTTTCAGCCTATTAGCAGACACTGTACCAATATATCTAGTTGAGAGTCTTCCATTTTTTTGTTGACTCATCAGTCTCCCAAAAGTGATGTCCTTCTCCAGGGATTGGTCCCCCCTGACAATATGTCCAAAATACATCAGACTTTGTCTAACCATCCTTACTTGCAAGGAGAATTCTGTTGGTTCATTTGGCATTCCAGGGTATATTCTGTATTCATCTCCAGCACCATAAGTCAAAACATCAATTCTTCCACTATCTCCTTCATTCAACATCTAGTATTCACAACCATATGATAAGATTGAAAATATCATGTCCTTGGTCAGGCACACCTTCATCTTCAATGTGATATCCTAACCTTTCAACAATTTGAAGAAGTCTTTTAAAACAGCTTTTCCCAGTGCAATGCGTCTTTTGATTTCTTAAATACCACTTCCATGGGTACTGATTATAGAACCAAGTAAAGCAAAATCTGTGTCATCTGTATAACACAGGATTTTTAATAATTCTTCCTCTAATTCTGATGCCACATTCTTTTTCATAAAGTCCAACTTCTTGGGTAATTTGTTCAGTATACAGATTGATGAGATTCAGTGAAAGGATACAACACTGATGCATATCTTTCCTGACTTTAAGCCAGGTAGTGTATCCTTGACACAACTTTGCTTGCTGAAAATGAAGAGGATTTGAAACACTTACGGATAATGATCAAAGAACACAGCCTTCAGTATGGATTGCACATCAACATCAAGAAAACAGAAACCCTTATACCTCTGTCAGTAAGCAAGTTCCTGTAATGGACAAAAAAAAATGAGGTTGTCCAAGATTTTGCTTTACTTTCTTCTACAATCAACATCCATGGAAGTAATAGTACTGGGAAGAGTCTTACACATGCTAAGGAAACATTCCATCACTGAAATGTATCCTCATCCCCACTTTTTAGTTTTTATTTTGAGTCAAGATCTCACTAACTTGCACAAGATGCCTATGGCCTCAACTCATGATCCTGCTGCCTCAGCCTTACAATGGAATACAAGTAGGTGCCACAGCACTTAGTAGCAGTATTACTTTTAATATAAAAATATTCTTATTAATATTTATGTTATTGGTTGAATTAATAAAATAGTATGATTTTATTAAAAAGTATGTCTAGCCTAGCTCTGGCTTTATGTCTAAAATTTCACTGACTTCCATATTGTGCAGTTCCTAAAGAAATACATCTTCATCAGGTTTGGGTTTTTACTTCTCTCAAAGCTTAGCCCCATTTTCAGGACACAACAGTTATGGGAACCCATTAGAAAATCTATTCCAGTCTTCCTCAGTGAAGCTGCTATTTTGAGGTTATTTTTTTCAGGAATATCCAATTTATGTGGATTAACTTTGCCTCACTTTTCCATTTGTAAGGGTAATATTGTAGAATATTTTTCAGTTTCCTCTGAGGAAAGAATGAGTGAGAAACCACTTGTATCTGGAATTTCCATATTTCCTGTTTTTCTATATATATATACCTTCTTTTCATGTAAATCTCAGATAATCACTACTTCTTATTCTTTCTAACATTTTAAAGAATTATTTCTATAGTAAAATTTTTCACTGTAGTATGTCAAAGTCTGTAGATATCAACTGTATATTACTTACTAGTCTGTTGAATACTACTCTGTATTTTTATCAGTCATTGTCAATTCCATAAACATATTTTCTCTAAGCTGCAAAGCAATACTATTAGAAGCAAATAACAGGGCTGGTTCTGACACATGTTAAACTGGACATGGCCTCATGGGTCAGAAGTCTGTATGGTCCTAGAGAGTAGACTATTGATCTCCCTTTGATCACACATATCTGGAGTGAACTATCCTACTGCATTACTCTCATCCAATTTCAGAACCTACCATCTCTCTTCTCTGCATCTTTTTTTTCTAAACTCACCTTTAATATGTGAAATTCTAATGCCAAGAACTTGTCAAAGGTCAACATTTTACAAAGGTTATGGGCAGAGTGTTAATATTTCAAAATAATCAACTGTGCTAAAAAGAAACAAACACAAAACAAAAATAAAAACAAAAAAATGCCTTCTTATACTGATGGACAGAGCCACTTGGTAAGTGGCAAGTGCATGAAGGAGGATGAGTCTTAACATTAGGGTGAAGAACTTTGGGGTGGGCATGCCCCCACAACATTATTCAGTCCTAGAATATTGAAGATATGAAGGTGAGAGTTCTAAATTTGAACTTGGCCTTTGATCCCACTACAAGTCATATCTCTTAAGGCAATGGACTACAACCAATTTTCTTTAGCAATTTTTTGTTTATATATAGTTTTTACAATATTTACATAGTAGGTTAGCTTCATTTGCTTTATTGCCAGTGCTCCCAAAACCTTAGTTATAGGACTACTTGTATGTTCTGACTCTATTGTTCTGTAAGAATTATAATTTCTTCTAAGCAAACCCTTCTTTATCCTATATTTAAAAAATGTGTGCTTCCCTCGAGAAATTATTGTGAATTTCAAGAGTTAGATGAAGAACAAAGACACAGGAGCCAAACTGCTTTTGTGCAAATCTAGTTCTATAAGTTATGTAAATGCTCTGAACACTCTGTATCTTAATTCTCTATAAAATTGTGCCTTTCCCATAGGATTGATTCCTTAAACACTAAATAGGACAATATGTGTCATTAACATAGAACAGGATTTTGGACATTATAAATTCTATGTAAATTAAGTTGTTCTCATTGTATGATTTATTCTTTAATTTTAATCATAAGAACCTTTAAACGGATGTCAGAAGGGCATAGTTAGTTGGATTTCACATTTGTAGTTCTTTTTTCCTGGTTTTATTTACCTGTATTCTTCTTTTGTTGGTCAAATCAACATATTACATCTTCAGAAGAGCAAAGGTGTGAGTCTATCTAGGAAAGATTAAAATGTCAAACAGAACTGATACTCATGGAGCAACAATAAACACAAGAAAAATGTAAACAATGGTGAATGATTGTATAATGCAAGCTTTAAAAGCTGGAGGAGGTAAGAAAAAGACAGTAGTAACAGGGAATATCCGTGTGCTTTTCTTTGTTAATCAGGTAGGTAGTGAAAATGATAGAAAGGAGAGTTAGAAATCTTTTGATCAGCCTTCTGTGTAGATGCAACCTCAATTACTAGAGCATTATCATTACATATTTTGCTTTCATGCTGGCCAATTTGCTCAATTTTACCTCAAGTTTCCTTCAGTTATTCATGGTTCTATCTTACACATTTGTGTCTTAGAAAGGATAGACTTTTCAAATCTACCTTGTCTTTCTTTCTAGTGAATCTAACCTTTTCTTATTATAAGACATTGAGTTTGGCTAGTTGTCACAATCAGGAATAAGTATCATCAATTCCTCTAGTAAATTATTACCAGTTAAGAAACTTGAGATACATATCCTTTCCAGTATGTTGTTGCTGTTGCTAGGTGTCAGCCAATCAGGTCCAACTCATAGTGACCCTATATACAATAGAACAAAATATTACCAGATACAGTACCATGCCCTGCACTATGTCAGTGCTTCTCTGCTATTCATAAGGTTTTCTGTGGCTGACTGTTTCAGGAGGGGGCTGCCAGGTCCTTCTCTCAAGCCTCCAGCACTCAGGATTACCAGCGATCTTCCATACCAGGAATAACCAGGTCAAACCTGCTTGACATCCAAGATCAGATAGGATTTGATGCCACAGTGGTATGGTTGCAGAACACACTTGCTTGGCAATTTGCACAGGCTTCCTATGGCCTCAAACTCATAACTCTGCTGCCTCAGCCTCTTGAGTTGCTTGGATTACATGTGTGCAGCCAGCATATTCCTGTTGCTTGAATTTCCTATTACTGCAAGCAACAACACACAAATACAAACAAAGAAAAACACCCAGTAATATGTTTAACTCCAAAAGAATGAATGTGAATGTCAAATGTAGGTTTTAATTTTTAACTGGGAACCAGTTAAAAAAATTTTAACTAGGGACCAGTAATATAAGGCAAATAAAACCACTAGCTTCCTAATACTGTATTTCTATATGAAACAGCCATAGAGATAGGTCTTGTCTACGTATATGATTAGATCTCTAGAGATGCACTGAAGAGGATCACCATTCAGGATCAATATAAAATTATAAAATATATGAACAGGAAAGCATTAACTATGAGTTTGTGTTGAACAAACTAAGAAGTCAAAAGAAAATACCACATCATGGACCTTTATCAAATAAATATTATATGTCCAGTAACATATTAGAGGAAAGTCTGCCTAAAAAGACATATTTGCTGATGTTTGTTGTTATTGTCGTTAGGTGCCTTCCAGTCAAGTCCAATTCATAGCAACCCTACGTAGAGCAGAATGAAACACTCCCTGACTCTGTGCCAGGCACACAATCATATTTATGTTTAAGCCCATTGTTGCAGGCATTGTGTCAATTCATCTGGTGGAAGGTTTTCCTTTTTTTGTTGTTGTTGACCTCTCACTCTCCCAAACATGATGTCTTTCTCCAGGGATGGACCCTCCTGTCTACATGTCCAAAATATGTAAGACATTGTCTGGCCATCCTTGCTTCCAAGGAGCACTCTGGTTGTTTTTCTTCTAGGATAGATCTGATGTTTAAGGACTAATGTTTAGAGACTATATTAACAGAATAATTACATATGTTAATAATGTTCCAAAATTTCTTTCATCCAAACACATGCTTTCTCATTCAATTAAATAGATATAGGAAAATTAAACAAATTTTCAACAAAACTGTCATGTAAAACTTAAAATATCACATTTTAAAATAGAAGGAAAATTTAAGAAGATTAAGTCTTATGGAAAAGAATTCACTCATTGCTATTAATAAACTATTATAACTTAAATTCATTACTTCTTAGTTTTGAGGTTTGTATGTATGGCCTTGGATCTCAAACAGCTTCTTTACATTCATTTTACCTTTAAACATAACATTATAGAAGGTGCTAAAAATATCTTCAAAGTTAATGTTTTTATTAGTTTAAGTAAGCAACACAGCATGTCTCATGGACATAAGGGACTTTTATATTTGCAAAAAGTTAATATGGCATTTAACTTGCCTCCAGCAAGTATTTGGTTCAGTTTTGCTTTATTTTTATCTTTATCCAATTACTCTGGAATCTAGGTAATAGGAAAATGTAATATTCAACTTTTATCCATTAAAGAACTTCAACTATGTTTGTATATAATCAGTCTGAATTGATAAATAGGCACTTTCTGGAAATGAATTATATAGTTGGTAAAATTTAAATCTTTCTATTAATAGGCAATTTATATTTCTCTTCTAAATCCTCTATTCTGTTGGATCCTCTAGTTTGTTTCAGAATCAGGAAATACATAAATAAAAAATGCAAAGCAATTGTCAAAAATTAAATATTGACCAAAAAATTTTAGGTAACACAACTCAGTTATGCCAAGTGGTGATTGTGTGAATGATAAAACTTGCCTTTGTTAAAGGGAAGATACTATTCTATATCAGACAAATTTTAACTTGAAGATGCAACATTGTGGATATCAAATATTTTGGGTTTTTAAGGGAAACAAGAAATATAGAGAAATACAAGCTTGATTTTACTGCCTAATAATGTGGAAACACTCATATAACATGACATAAAGTATATTGTGGGCTGGGATTTAGTTCAGTGGGTAGAGCACTGCGCTGCAGTCTCTGAGGTCCCGAGTTCAATTCCCAGCACTGCAAAAATGGGAGAAGGGCCTGGCAATCCACTCCCAATGCAATCCTGAAAACAGTCAGCCATTGAAAACCCTATGAGGGTCGCTATGAGTCGGATGCTGACTCAAGGGCACCTAACAACAACAACAAAAGTATATTGTATTTGTGGCACTCATTTATCTCCATTATGAAATTTTTATGAGGTTACATGCTTTAGAATATGTTCTAATAAATAAATATTTAGCTCAATAGTTGCCTAATCAAATACACACTTAACCTATTTCACTTGATCAGCCTTTCTAACAACATAACTCACAAATGTAACACTTTTACACTTTATAACACTTAGAAACATGCATGAGTGATTTGTCCTATTCAATGTATATAATTTATCCTCATGTTCTTCATTTACAACTGTTCCTTAAAAATGTCAAGTCAATGGGCTCCTGAAATGACTCAGTTGGTCTAGAACAGGGATTGCCAAACCATGGCACTCCAACTAAATATTGCTTACCACGTATTTTGTAGGTTTTGTTGAAATAGAACCACAGTCTATCTTCCATAGTGGCTGTGGCTGCTTCCCTGAGATAGTGGCAGAATGGACTATTTGTGAAATGATCATATAGTGCACAAAACTGAGCATATTTATTGTATGGAAATCTAAAGGAAATGCTTGCTGACCCTTGGTGTAGCATGCCCTGTGTTCAATCCCAAGCACTGCAAAGAAAATATAAATAAATCCTTAAAACTTCAAAATGAGAAATTTCTTTAGTGTTCATTTTAAACTCCCATTTAATGAAACCCAACTTTCTATCATCTTTACTTTTCATGATTTTATAATTAATTTGTAAATATCTGTGTGAAATATTGCTTCAGGCAGCGCATGGAAGCACATACCTGTAATCACAGTGACTCAGGAGGCAAAGGCATAAGGATCACAAGTTTGAGACCAGATGAAGCCTGATAAAGTAAGACCCTGCTTCAAAAGGTAAAGAAAATAGGCTGGGGTGCAGCTCAGTGATAGAATGTTTGCAAAGCATATGTGAGGTCCTGGGTTCAAACACCCAGTACCTTAAACACAAAAAAAGAAATATGTGTTCAAGAATATTTATATCACATTTATTAAGTTTTCCTTTCACACAGTGCCTAAATAATACTTCTAATATATATAAAATCCAAAGTACTTTTCAAATGAAACTATCTTTTTATTATTCACAATTACCTATTGGAAAAATACTGTTATACTCACTTTATAGATATAGAAACATAGACATTTAGTATGATTTGCCTAGAATTATCATAATTATTTGTCAAAACAAGTTTGAATCCAAGAAGTTTGACTTCAGAATATGTCTTTACATATTGTCCACAAAATTTTCCCTGAATGAGTATACTTTTATTGAGAAACTCTTCTTGTCTCTTCACTGGATTAAAAATTATGACTTTTTCTTAATATCTAAAATGGTTTTGTCTAGATTCTATTATTGCTCCTACTTGCAGAATGGAAATGCCAAGGGATTAACTCAGCCTTATTGAAGCAGTATTGCCTAATTGCACTAGTTCTTCATGAATTTCAGAGAGCAGAGAGAGCTAATTTTCCAAAGGGTTCACAATTATATGATCAACAGAAATGATTTTAACTTATCCAAATTTAGTGTCTGTCAGAGGCGCCTGCATACTTTGCAGAAGATATTTATAGTATTGTGATTAGCATGCCTACATTGACCTTAGCTTAAAACTCCCTATCCAGAGAGATGTCATAGAATAAGCCACCCCTGGTGGCATGATTCTATCCCTGGAGCTATGGCTAGTTTATTGGTAGCTATTAGACTGTAACTAAGCTATTCAACTCCCTGGTACGTTGTGATTTGAAGTCTGAATAATTTGTTAGGAATATTTTCCTTATTTGAAGCTTTAGCTTGGTAGGTGTCATGTGGCCATGTGTTTGGATGTCAATTGCTAGTTTCAGAATTTCTTGAACCCCCTGAAAATGTGCAATTTAATTACATCTTGAGCTATCCAATATCTTTACCAAGAATCACAAATAATGTAATTTTATATCTGATGACTGGAATTCAAGTATTCTGACTTTTATTCTTTGTAAAAAATCATCACCATAAAAGGAAAAAATAGAAGGAAGACTCATGACAGTGCAGATTTGAAAAAAAATATATACTTCTACCCACTATTCTCCAGCTCTCTGTCCAAATAAGAAAAGAATATTTTTCTCTACAAAGAATATAAATTAGCTAACAGAAACCTAGAGTATTTTAATACATAGATAATTGCTTTGGTGACAATTTAAGTTAAACCTTGACTTAAAAAAAGGTAAAAAATGTATCTGTGTCACAGATAATGTTAAGCACACACTATCAGTGTAGAGTGATTATGTTTTTATTTTATCCTACATACACAGAGTTCAAGTATTTGTAAGGTAAATATATTAAAATCTGAGAAGCACCATTTTTGTTTCAAGATCAAAGGGGTGATTTTTAACTTTTTTCCTTATAAGTCTTCATCAAATTAGGATATCTATTAATATAAAAATCATTAAATTTTTATTTTTATGTTTTTAACTGGTAGGGTTCTCTCCTATCTTGCATTGTGTTTGAGAACAATTATATTTAGATGAGAAAAGGTCTTTCAATTCACTAAATCCTTCAATGTGCTGTATTTTATTTCTCCAATAAAGGAGTGACATTTTCATTATGACATTATCAAATTAAACTACTGAGCCCATCTTTCACAAATAAACTGAAAGGAATGACTGAAAAGCAATCAGTAAGGTAATTTCATCTATGTCTTACTTTGGCAGGGAGTCTTTTCTCATGAGTCATGTCAATCAGTTTGAAAAGTGGTGAAGAACTTACTTGGCAAGTAATCATCTCAGGATTATTTATGAACCAACAGTGCCATTAGATAAAGCTATAAGCCTTGCAAAGTTAATGAAATTGCAGGAAAACCCACCACACCCAATTTTAATGGAAAATCCCTTTACTTTTCTCAGACCCATATAACTGGACCAACTCTGCATATTTGTGAAGTACAATATATACAGAAATCACAGTTAACTTTAAGTGCCACAAGAAGATAGATAGTTATCAAGGCATGGATTTTCTTAACCAGTGTATTCATCAAGATATGAAATTCCTTAAGTAAAATATATTACCTAATACCTGCAGCTGTTATTTATTTGATATTTCAAACAATTTTAGCTGTATATTATCAGCACATATTTTGTGCATAAATAAATGAATTTTTGAGTATTCAACCTAGATCATTATTCAGGAATTATATGCAATGAGCCAATAAAGAATCAGTACTGGCTGGTTGCCATGTTGCATGTCTGTAATCCTAGCGACTCAGGAGGTTGAGGCAGGAGGATCATGAGCTTGAGGACAGAGGCAGCATGCTCAATTTAACTAGACCCTGTTTCAAAATAAAAAATAAAAAGAAAGGGCGGGGAGATGCTGCTCAGTGTCAGAGCACTTACCAAGCATAAAACAAACAAACAAACAAAAGAATCGACTCTCTGAAGGACAGATTTTTTTTTGCACAAGAAGTACTAAAATATTGAATATCCCTATACTATTAACATCTGCTAACTAGAGTACTCAAAAAGTATACATGAGTCTGTTAAAACTCATATGAAATGTTCTTAGTCATGCTGCTTTTATTTAAAAGATTCCTCCCCTTTTAGTACTCTCTTCATTATTTTGTTATTATCAAGCAAATATAACTATAAAATATCCTAAAAACTATCAGCCTTGAAGGAAACATCAAGTGAAACAGTTGAAACCAACTCAGTCTCTATTATGTTTCAATTTATAAAGAATTACATTGAGCAAGACCTTGTATGCTTATACTGGATTACCATAATTACCATAGAAAGTCTTAAAACTAAGAGGACAAATATCTCCAAAGTTATCTTCCCTTGGCATATTACTGGGTTAGACTTACTTTGTGTCTGACTACTCAATTTTTAAGACACTTCTTCCATAAACCATTAATAAACAATCCTGTTGGTATCCCTGGCCACTATATTTGAGGTGGCAATCCCTCCCTCAATGGAAGCAATTCCAAGCTACAAGCCCAACACTTATATAGTATTTATTATATGCCAAGAATACTACTAAGCTATCACCTCATTTAATTTTGAAATCATTCCACCTGACCCACAATCTCTACTTGTCTAGCTTTATATCTTTAAATATTTTCACCTTGTATATTTCTAGTCCAGCACATTGGACTGCTTAGAATAGTAGAATTCATAGTTTTCTCATGGCCTTCATAATTACATTCCTCCTGTTCAAATGTTCTTACATCAGATTTCTGTTTACATGTTGCTAAATGAAATATAGCCCACAGCTGTATCACTGTGGCATCTGATCTGGTCAGATCTCAGAAGCTAAGCAGGGTCGGGCCTGGTTAGTACTTGTGTAGGAGAACACTTGGAAACATCAAGTGCTGTAGTCTTGGGAGAAGGACCAGGAAACCCACTTCCAAAAAGCAATCAGCCATTGCAAACCCTATGAATAGCAGAGAAGCACTAACGACAGTGTTTAATTTATTGTACATAGGGTCACTGAGTCAGTCACCTACTCAATGCACCTAACAACACCTAACAACAACAATAAATAAAATATTATTTCCTTGAAAAGTACATACATTTTCCTGGTTACCTTGTTTTATGTTTACCCCATTCTAAATGACACAGTACTAAATTATGTGTAAAACATTATTTGTATATTTTTGTTTACCTCATTCACTTGAATGGGAGTACCAAGAAAGATGACACCTAGCTCATCATTCTCTCCCACATACCTTGTCAAAAATAGAAACTTGAGATACACAAAGCATCTCTAAATCATACTGAATGGATCAAGTAAAAATTGAGGTGATAGTTTTGATCTCCATTTTCAGACAAGAATATTGTGCTGTGGAGTCAATATCAGCTTTTTCAAAGATCTTATAGGAATTTACAGAAATAAGAATTGGAGACTGAGTCTGATGTTGTTGTTGTAGTTAGGTGTGGTTGAGTCTTACCCAACTCATAGTGACTCTCATAGGGTTTTCAATGGCTCATTGTTTCGGGATTGCCTTGGGAGTGGATTGCCACATCCTTCTCCCAAGACTCTGATGTTAGTCTTCCCTATTTTAATTGCCTCCATTCTCACAAGTGCAATTTGTTGACTCATTACCTTTAAAGCAATAAACAAGATTGAATGGACTAGGAATATGTTTTCAGAGAAATATGTGAGAGAAAGAGAATCTTGAGGCCAGAGTTAATATTGTATTTTCCCTATCTTCATAACTTAGTTGTGTCTTATACATGTTCTTCTAGTTCTAAGAATATAAATTTGCTTTAACCTATTATAGCATGCATAATATTTATTTTTGTATGTCTTGGTCAGATGCTAATGATAGTCAATTCTAGGATACACAGTCAATGTTGAACTATCGGTGTATGACAATGTTCACCTTCCAATAGCAGCTAGTGTAAGAGACTCTTCAGTAGCATGTGTAGCAATATCTATATAGTAACTCATTCAATGACTTTCAAAAGTATTTTTTTCTTTTTCTTTCTTTTTTTTTTTTCTTTTTTTCTTTTGTTTTTCTTTTTTGGTACTGGGGTTTGAACTCAGGGCCTTGCTCTTGCACATTTTGCAAGTGCTATACCACTGAGCTGCATCCTCAGCCCATTTTTTTTTACTTTTTGAGACAGAGTGTGGTTAAGTTATACAGACTGCCTCTGGTCTGGAACTTGTGATCCTCCTGCCTCTGCCTCCTGAGCCACTGGGATTACAGGCATGAGCCACCATGCCTGGCTTCAAAAGTAATTTTATGGCAGAAAAATTGTAACCTTTATCTAGTATCATGGATATCATTTATATTATTGGGAACCTTAAAAGTAATCAACCTGCTGTTGGCTGTTAGCAGGTGCCATTAAGTAGGTGTCCAACTTATAGTTACCCTACGTACAACAGGTGAAGCACTACTCTCAGTGCCTCTCTGCTGTTCATAGGGTTTTCAATGGCAGTTTGCTTTGGGGGATTAGGTTGTCAGGTCCTTCTCCCAAGCTTACAGCACCTGATGTTCCCAGGTGGTCTCCCATCCAAGTAGTAATCAAGTCTGACCCTCCTTAGCTTCCAGGATCAGACAGGATCAGACACCACAGTGGTACAGCTGTAGGCCCAATGAACATGAAGATTGGCTAAAATATTTTAAATATATTCCATCCAAAGCCTAAAATTGTATTACATGTATTGCATATACCCTAGGAATATTCTCCAGGCTAAGTTCCTGATTATTCTTTGGCTACCACAAATTTAAAACTTCTAGTTTCCTAATACTGGCTATAATGGTTATAAATTCCAGCTTCTGGTTTATTGCTAACTATGGTGCAGTTAGGGACGGGGTTTAGCTCAGTTGGTAGAGTGCTTCTCTGCAGTCATTACAGCTGGATTTGTTCCCCAGAAGAGCAAAAATGGGTGAAAGACATGGCAGCCCACTCCAGAAGCAATGCCAAATTAATGAGCAATAGAATACTCTATGAGGGTCTTTGTGAGTCAGACCCTACTCAATGGTCCCTAACAACAACAATAATGGTGCAGGTTAAGTTTTCCAAGAAAATAAGTAGCACACAGAGATTGTTACAGTTTGAATATGAAATGTTTCCCAAAGGCTCATGAACTGCAGCCTTGGTTGCCAGCCAGTGGACTTCAAGGAAGAAATTGCATCATGAGGGTTCTGCCTTCATGAATGGATTAATCCACCAATGGTATGAAAATTTGAATAGATTATTGGGTAGTGGTAAAACTGTAGAAAGTGGGGCCTAGTTGGAGGAAATACATCACTGGGAATTTGGCATTAGGGGATGTATCTTGCCCTGGCCCCATTTTGTTACTATTCTCTCTACTTCCTGGTTTCCATGACATGAGTAGCCTCTGCCACAGGCTCCCACTGCCATGGTGTTCTACCTCCATATGGGCCTATAATGAATAGAGCCAGAGATTATGGACTGAAACCTTTGAAACCAGGATTAAAATAACTAATCCCTTCCTTTATTTTGTTCTCCCAATGTTATGGTTTTAGTAAGAGTGTGTCTGGGAGAGGATCATATTTTGAATGTTTGACACCCAGCTGGTGGTGCTATTTTAGGAGGTATGCAAACTTTACTAGATGGGGCCTAGGTAGAGGAAGTAGGTCATTAGGGCCAAGTAGTTAGGAGCATACTCTCTCTGGGTGATTTCAGTCTGGCTCTTTGCTTCCCAATCAGTAACAAAGTGAACACCACATGCTCTCACAGCCATGATGTTCTAACAAAACATATGGGGCCAAAGGACCGTGGACTGAACCTTCTGAAACTATGAGTCAAATACATCTTTCCCTCCCTGAAGTGTTCTACATCAGGTATTTGGTTCACAGAGTTGAAGAGTAATTTACACACTGAGGTTCTTTGGTTGTAGCTATGGAAAGCTAACTAACATAGACACATAAATACTTCAAAGCCTAAAGACTTGGTGGTATATTTGTTTGTTTTTTAATTTATATGCTAATAAATATTTAGGGAGTGATTATTGTATTATTTGCTCTGAGACTAACCTTTATTATAAACTCAGGGAAGTCTTTCTAACTCTCATCAAACTCAAACTGTTTCTGGCAACTGGGATTAGCTACCAAAAAGAGCTAAAATGGTTGCCTGTGCCATGTATTTCAAGAGACAGATACCTGACATCCTACACAGTTGGATGCATTTAGCTTTCACATCTTCAGAATTTAAAGTGATCAGGAAGCTTAGTTCATATGATATCATTATGTCTACTCATTACATTTCCTCTTATCTTTGAAAGATAATGGTTTTCCAGAAACTGTTTATCATTTAGAATAGACAATCTATAAATATGGTTAATAGTAATACTATGAATATCTAACATTTAATCAATATATTTTTTTTTTTTTTTGCAATACTGAGGGTTGAACCTAGGGCCTTGCACTTGCAAGTTTTGCAAGCGCTGGACCACTGAGTTGCACCCTAAGCCCCCCCTTTTTTTTTTACTTTTTGAGACTGGGTCTTAAATTACACAGACTGCCTCTGGTCTCAAACTTGCTATCCTCCTGGCTCTGCCTCCCAAGCAGATGGAATTACAGGAGTGTACCACTGCTCTGGGCTCTTAATCAATATATTCTTTAAGATTCCACTATCTAATTAATTTTTTTGGATATTTGGGGAATACTGTTGATTCCTCCAAATTTTTGTACTGCACACCTGCAAAAATACTATTTACAATCTAACCTCTTAGCACTATAATATTCAGGATAATACTTATCATATATAAAACAATTAGCTATATTTAGAGTAATTAATTTTTAATTACTTTGGTACTCAAACCTAAAATTGCACATTAGTTGAAATAAAATTGTCTTTCATTCTTCTTTCCTTCCTTCCTCCCCCCTTCTTTCCTTTTTTCTCCCTTCTTTCCTTTATTCCTTTCATCTTTTCTTTCTTTTTTTCCTTTTTATCCCTGATACAAAGTCTCCCTAGTTAACCCAGGTTGATCTCAAACTTGCAGTTCTCCTCCATCTGTTCTCCAAGTGCTGAGATCACAGACATGTACTGTCATGCCCAACACCAATTTATCTTTTAATGGTAAATGGAAATGATGAGATACGTGAAACTATACAAATGATGACACAAATAAATAGTTTTATTGCCGAATAATCATTTATAAGGCCATTGTCAAGCTTATATTTTTATTCTACTCATGAACTATTAAGAAATAACAATAGAGGCATAATTTTGGATGAATTTATACTCTTCTTCACATGTGACTATTCTATGAATCCTGCTTTCTCTGAAAGAAAATAGTAACATAGTTTCCTCAATAGAAATTAATGATGAATTTTAGAGATTATGTTTCTAAATGTATTCTGCTAGCTAATGATACACTATTCTGCTCTTATTCATTGAAATTGATTGCAAAATTCTGCTCAGATTTCCAACCTAAAAGAACTTCCTGACCATATGATTCTGATAATGTGCACTAAATTTTTGTGGTAGTTGTTAAACACAAGGAAATATTCGTACATAAGAGAAAAATTACATAATTCTCTTTCCCTAATTCCCACAATACACTGTGCCAGAGAAAGCATCAAGAATAAAATGCCAGTACAACTGAATTCCTCAACTCAAAAACTAAAAATAAACAGCATATTGTAGTATTTATCTGAGGATTAAGCCAAAGATAAAATAAGACCACTTAAGAAGGCACTTGTGTATTAGACTTTGGACCAAATATTGACCAAAAAACAAAAATGAAAAAGAGAAAAGGAAACTTGGCAAACCCTTTTAAATCTGAGCATAGGTATACTTATGTTTACTTATAAAATGTCATTTATAAATGTTATTTGGTATTTAGGTACAAAATTATCTGCTTGACTCCAACATAAATTTTGTTAAATAGCAAAGATGATAGGAACAGCAATACATTAAAAGTTCATTATTTTCTGTCTTTTCCAACTTCCTGTTAAGTAAAGGATTTTACTTTGGGCATCCAGTAATATTACCCAAGGAAATCAATTTCTCAAAAATGTTTGCTTAGGCTCTTTAGGGGATGCCAGTTAATAAAAGTTGTGATTGCCAGAGCTCAGTGTTTTATTATATAAAAGCTCCTTTACCCACTCCTGTGGGTCAGCTTATAATCAGGAGCTGAGTTTTTTCTTAGAAGCTTGATTGTCAAGTGGAGTAGAGTTAATTTAGATTATATAAAAAGGAGCAGGTACTTGTAAATGGGATATAAAATGCTTAATGGATTCTAGAAATGGAGTCAGGCTGTAGAAGAAAAAGAAGTAAGATTGAGAAGAATAAGGATTAAAGTGGACTGTCTGGTCTTTGGGGGTAAGGTGCCCTGCTTTCAGGTAAATTACTCCAATACATAGGACAATATGTTCCTGTACTATGTGGAGCTTCTTAATACTTTTCAATCTTAAAATTATTTTAAAGTATATACTCCCAATAATTCTCTTAAGTATAGTAATAAGTGTGAATATGCTTTTACTAATGACTCCAAGCAAATGAAAACTTAATGTTCCTTAAATCATTCTTATACCTGTGGAGTAGATAACGATACTAAGCAGTAAATTTAACCGAGATAGAGCATTAGTGACTATATATTTTTAAATATACTGGGTATTTCTGCATAAACATTTTTATTTTCCTCTTTATTTTAATTCTGTCACAAATATGAATCTGAGGACCACAATAAAAATTAACACACTTTTACTCACGTTAATTTGGATCTGATCATGGAAGATATGCCCATTTACACTTTAGAGTAAAGAGATGGAGTAGAACAACATTTCGATTGTCAATGATAGCAGTTTAAATTATGAAAATGACCACCAAAGCATCCTGACAGCTGACACTAAAGGAGGAGATAATGAAATATTTGGACAAAAACTAGTAGTTGAGAATTAGCCAAGTTAATGGACCCTGAGGCCTGCATTCACATGCTTCTTTGCCAAGTCTTAGAATCCCTTCAGAGGTAATGTAAATTTGATGAAAATGTGAAGAGCTATAAAGAAAATATGAGTTCCTCTGCTAGGAAAGTAAATGCAGAGGTGGTAAGAATAGCTTTGCCAAAATAGTTGAGTGAAATCATCTTAGAGGTCACTTGGTCTCATGTCTTTCTATTAAAGAGAAGCTCAGGAAGGTTAATTGACATAAACAAAGTCACACGTCTAGTTTGTGGATGAATACGAATAAGAAGAATGTTCCAATTCTTTTGTTTTTATCTTGATACTAATATGGATGATAAAAATCTATATTATGTTTATTACCAATATGAGGAGATAGCCATAATAAACTGAGATGAAAAAATGAAGGTTGTATAATTTTTATGTTTAATAATACTAATTTGTGTTTAAATGATATACATAATCCTATCATGTATATATTAATTTGTTTAAAGATTCTAAACAACCACTTTAGTATCTGCCTTCCCTAAATCTTTCTTTCCCTTTTCACACAATCTAAAGATACATTGGTAGGTACAGAAAATTTATAAACAACAACAACAAAAGTTTAAATTCAACCACAAGTAAATCATGAATAATCAATATTCCAAGAAAAATTATGTTAGTGGCAAATGAGTCAATGAAATTGATGAGATTACCAAGGAAATGCAAGTAAAAATTGAGACAAATGAGAGGACATCATTCATTGGGGTACTGGCTAGGAAGTACTATTAATACATTGTTAAAATCCATATTGGGCTTTATAATAAAGCCTTTTTTTCCCCATTCTTACTTAAGTGCTTCATCTGCTACTTATTTTCATGTAAAAAGCAGAAGTTTTGTGGGATAAAGTAATCTGAAGTTCTTACTGGCAGCTGTTAGATTCTCCCTTGTTACCATGGATGCTTCAAAACCTATGGTTTTGAACACTGAATAGATGGCTTTAGGAAGACATGTAACAACTTTCACTGCTGCACAACTCCAGAAGCTGAAGGTACATCTCCAGCCATGGCTGTTTCAGTCTGCAGTATGCACTGGACTATTGACTATCACAAGTCTCAGTAAATTCTAGAAGACTCTATGACCAACCCATGACAGAGTGGGAACAATGCCCCTAATGGCATTGAAAATGGACTGCTGTGATTGGTACAAACACAAAACATTTCTGTGATTGATGCAAATGGGACTGCTGAGATTGGTGCAAACACAAACTTTCATTTCTGTGATTGGGGCAAAGTCCCCTTTTCTGGCTATATATGAAGGCTCTTCAGCTCACTTGAAGTGAACTGTTCAGGAGATACCCTCCTTGGCTGTGCCATGTTGTTGCAACATGAGCCTAACAAAATTCTTCCCTCAAGTTATCTCTGCCCACATTTAGTAGTATGGGCTGAACTGGTTACCACAAAGAAAGAAGTGGTGGACACAACAGAACAGTGGTGATAGTAGCAATGGGAGACAGCAGAGGTATTGGACCAGAAGCAACAGACACAGCAGAGCAGTCAGAATGCTGGGCTGCAGAAGCAGTGAAGTGACTGGCTATTTGAGAGTTGAAGAAGAGATGAAGCTGCAAGCACAGTGACTGAAGCAGCAGGAGCAGCACAGCCACAACAGGAGGACAGTGATTGCTGCCTCCTGAATAGCAGCCGCTGTCACAGCAGTCATAGAAACAACAGGCAGCTGAACACATTGAGGGAGTGAGCAGGGAAGGAAGATGAGAGACAGTGGAAAAAAGAGAAAGGCTTTAAAGATCCATAAAAGAGAAACTTCAGGCCCAGGTCACCAAAGAGTTCCAGAGAGCCAAGAAGGCATTAAGACCAAGCAGCTGTAACACTGGCCACTGTTTAGGTATGTTGTTGTTGTTGTTAGGTGCCAGCGAGTAGAGTCCGACTCATAGTGACCCTATGTACAGCAGATCGAAACACTTGCCGATTCTGTGCCAGGCAAACAATCTTATTTATGTTTAAGCCCATTGTTGCAGACACTGTGTCAATCCATCTGGTGGAGGGTTTTCCTCTTTTGCGTTGACCTGCCACTCTTCCAAACATGATGTCCTTCTCCAGGGATTGTTCTCTCCTGAC
>VMDO01012537.1:0-10781 GCA_007922755.1 Pedetes capensis | reverse complement strand
ACTTCTTCTAGGACACATCTGTTGGTTCTTTTGGCAGTCCATGGTATATTCAATAGACGTCTCCAGCACCACAATTCAAAAGCATCAAATCTTTTTCTGCCTCTCTTCTCCAATGTCCAGCTTTCACAACCATATGACGCCACTGAAAATACCATGGAGGAGTAAAACCCCAGGGTGTTCAATGTGATGATGTGACACGACTCAAAATGAGGAGGAACAACTGTAAACATCCATTAATAATTGGAACATGGAATGTTTAGGTATAAAGAATTCAAATGTCTAGTCCCTCTTGGAAAATGAAAAACCTGCTGCTGTCAAGGGCTGAGGAATCCTTACCTCCCCAGGCTACATAAGAGCTATAGCACTTATGGGACTAGGGGTCTTACATTTTAGCCTTTCACAGGAGCTGAAATATTCTAAGCTGAGGAATCTCAACCTTCATGGCCTACGTAAGAGCTGAAACACTAGAAGGTGCCACTTGTGGCTATCGCTCCTGCCTGTCTACTGTTAGATCTCAGTGCTGTCAAATGCTCAGAAGCTATCAAAGACCAGCACTTGAACACCGTCTGTTTGTTTATCCACAATTTCTATCCAGGTAAAGCAAAAAGACCACAGCTTGCTGATTTGTGACGTAATGACTCACCATGAAGCATCAATATTAAAGTAAATGAGAGGAGATGAATAAAGTTAAAAGATTTAAGTTGTGAATATGGAGAGGGAAGCAGAAAACAACATGAATACATGGGAAGGAAAGCTAAAGGAGGTTGGAATGTCAAGGAAGTAGACTAGTCAACACCGTCAGATGACACACAGAGGTGTAGGCAGAATCCCAAAGTGTGCACTGCAAATAAGAAAATCACACTCTGCTGGTGATCCTTTGTTCTACTGGTTATTAGAGACATTTTAGTGTATGTCCCCAGGTGTTTTTGGGGTAATGTACATGATCAAAATTATTTGGCATGTTGAAAAGTGCATTAGAAGGAGGAATTATCAATAGTAGAATAAAATTATTTCCATGAGAGTTGCTTAAGAAGTAGAAGGGAGATAAGTGTCATGGTTGAAGTAAAGCTTGAATCTGGAAAGATGCATCATTCCAGACAGAAGTTTGTTCCTTCTTTTGTTTCAAGATGGATAAACAGAAACAGTTAAATACTGCATGAAACAAGTTAGAAGAGAATTAAAAGTTAGAGGTATATGAAGGGGAAGGTAATTGGTTTTTTGGTGCTTCTTTATTTTTTACATATTTAAACTCATCAGTCTTACAGTCAGGATAAAACTAGGCATGTAAGATGTCACTTAATTTTAGTAGATATGAAGAAAGAAATTGCTTGTGTGTATTAAAAGTATATCCTGATTTATAGGTATATATGTCTGGCAATTAGGGTTTATTAGTTTCTTTTTTACATTCTTACTTTTTTATTTTTATTTTTTGATGTACTGAGGGGATTGTATACAATGCCTAATACATGGTAGGTAAGTGCTCTACCAATGTGTGGCACTTGCAACTCCTTTTTTATTTCTTACTTTGAGACAGTGTCAGTGATGCAAGCTGCCTCTGGCATCAAATTTGTCACCCTCCTGTCTTAGCTTCACAAGTCACTGAGGTTATAGGAATGTGCCATGATGCCTGGACATTAGTTTTTATTTTCTCTGTAAAGTAACAATAGAGGTTAAAGTTGAGAGTGATATGTAACAATGACTCGGGAGGTTCTATAAAGTGGATGGGATTGAAATTTTCACTGAGTAGAAAGCAAAAGTTGACTGAAGATGAGTTGGAGGAATGGCAGATAAGGCTGAAAGAACACGGAAAGATGTCGGGGCTTGGCTCCAGCCTGGCAAGGTATCTAGGATCCCCAACAGAAAGAAAGAAAGGTGTAGTTGTAGGCTTTCCCAAAGTTGTTTTCAATAATTGCTTAAACAAAAAAAGCAAATACTGAACTGATATTAGATTTTTTTCTTTATTTGTTTTTCCATCCCATGGATGTACAACAGAAGAAAAATGGTACCAGGAGTTGAAAATATTGGCATAAAAATTGGATGAAATTGTAGAGCATCAGCTATAAACTGGATAAGGAAACAAACAATTTGAGAGCAGAGCAGGGTGGATAATTCAATGACCTAACTGATAAAACAATCCCAAACAAAATGCCAGAGGTATTCTCTCAAAACAACAGTTTTCCTCTGCATAGGATTATTTTAGTGGGATTAGCTTAATTTCAACTAAAATATCTTCTTGTTGTAAGCCTTTTGGTGTGTGGTACAGTTTTTCTGAACCCTTATTTCTGTAATCACTTGACTGTTTTTTTCTTATCTTTCAAATCTCAAATTTATTATTACTTATACAGGAACACTGTGTATCATTAATCCACTGAGGCATGATGCATTTGTTCTGTGCACCCTATATTTTTCTTTGTTAAAACTATATCTTCAGGTAAATAAATTTTGAATTAATTTTTTCACATATTTCTAATTGGTAATCAACAAATACCTTTTTCTGTAATGCCCCCACTGTATTTTTCTGGATCAGAGTAAGGTCTGTACATTATAGTAATTCATTTTGTAGGCTGGAGTTAGAGCCCAGATGATTAGACTGCGTAAAAATGGGAGAAATACCTGGCATACCACTCCTGAAACAATCCTGAAACAACCAGCCATTAAAAACCCTATGGACAGAAGAGAAACACTGATACAGTGGCACACTGTTGGAGAATGTTTTGTTTGTCGTATTTAGGGTTGCCATGAGTCAGATTAAACTTGAAGGCACCTACAAACAACAAAAGTAGTTCATTTTAACTTGCAAAGTTCTTCATCAGTAATAGAAAATGTTCCTAAGCTATAGAAAATAATTTCGTGATATTGCATGTTTCTCTAATATTCACCTTACAACAACAACAACTTTAGTATAACTTATTAAGATTCATTTTATTTGTAATATTTTCAGCACTATTTGTTCATTTATAGTTACAAAGTCTGTGAAGATAGAGATTACATCTACTCTAGTTCCCAATTTCTCTTTCATAGAAAACTGTGCCTCAAATCTGTCAGCACATGATAAATTAATTGAAAATACAAACTTGTCCAAATACTAGAGATTTCCATCATGCCAAGTCATTGGTGATAGCTTAAAAATTTCAACTTATAATATATGTATGATTCTTTGAGTTTAGAGATTTGTCTAATAGTGTGACTCTCTCAACTGCCACATTAAAAGCAAAAAAGCTAAACATCATTCAAGAAATTATTGTTGAAGAACTTAACAAAATAAACAAAGGATATGAGGGCCTGCAGCAAATGGAGGGCACATACTAAGGTTTTATACTACAGAATGGGCATAAATATGAAAGTTGAAATCAGGCAAATATTTGTAATTCCAGCACTCAGGGACATGTAGGCAGGAAGATTACATGTTCAAGGCTAGAATGGGCTACACAGCAAGACCCTTTCATAAAATAAATAAATAAATACATAATAAATAAATAATACAAATTTAAATAAAAATTAAAAGGTGAAAATTAATTTGCTTAGTATGATTCAAAAAATAAGTGTATTTATGAACCACCCTTTTCATTAATCTACAAAAATATCTACCCAGTCATATTCTTACTGCTTATTTCTAATATTGGGCTAGCCTATAACCCTAACTTATGTGTCAGGGTTAAGTAAGGTCATTTGTGATTTCAGAAAATGAAAATTTCTAGTTAAATTTCCAAAAGGAAACAAGTTACAACTGTAAATGATAATTTGTGTTTCTAAAATTATAATAGCCTTCAGCTATGTCACCATGGCATCCAGTCCCATCTGTTCTCAGAAGCCAAGTAGGGTTAAGCCTGGTTATTCCTTGGTTGGAAGATTGCCTGGGAATATTAGTTGTTCTAGGCTTGGGAAAAGGATGCTAGAGACCACTCCCAAAGCAATCAGTCATCAAAAACTGTATGGACAGCAAAGAAGCTCTAACAATAATGCCAAGCATAGCACAATGTTAAATAGTGTTTCCTTCTGTTGTACATAGGGTCATGCTGAGTAGGACCCAAATCAATGGCATATATGTAATAATAATAATTTTAAAAATATAATGGAAAATAACTACATTATGTTATTATGTTTCCTTTATTTTTAACTTTAAAGTATTTTTTCAATCTTTTAGAACAACTCAACGAGCTTTTTGCCAATCCACTATGAACTTACCAAAAGTATAATTTAAACTCATTTTTCCAAGTCATGCAGTTACTTTGAATGAATTTTTTTTTTTTTTTTGCGGTACTGGGGGTTGAACCCAGGGCCTCGCGCCTGCATGCTTTGCAAGTGCTGGACCACTGAGCTGCACCCTCAGCCCATTTTTTCTTTTTTTTTTTTTTTACTTTTTTGAGACATTTTTGAGGGTTTTGTTAAGTTATGGAGACTACCTCTGGTCTCGAACTTGTGATCCTCCTGCCTCTGCCTCCTAGCCTCTGGGATTACAGGCATGCACCACCACACCCGGCTTACTTTGAATGAAATTTTAGTGAATATATAAGCTCTCTTACTAATGCATTAATAAACTCACAATTTTTAATGATAGTAGATTTGGCCTCAGATTTACCCTGGAGAGGCTTTCCAATGCCAAGCATATAATCCGAGAAGCTGAACTTTATGGGAAAAAACACAGCATCAGGATTGAAGGAAGATTCATTAACAACCTGTGTTATGCAGATGACACAACTCTATTTGCTGAAAGTGAAGAGGATTTGAAACATTTACTGATGAAGATCTAAGAACAAAATCTTCAGTATGGATTGCACCTCAACATCAAGTAGACAAAAATTCTTTCAGCTGGATCAGTACATAAACTCATGAAAAAACAGAGAAAAGATTGAGGTTGTCTAAGAGTTTGCATTAGGGGCTGGGATTTAGCTCAGTTGATAGAGAACTGCGCTGCAGTCTCTGAGGTCCCGAGTTCAATTCCCAGCACTGCAAAAAATGGGAGAAGGGCCTGGCAATCCACTCCCAAGGCAATCCCGAAATAGTCAGCCATTGAAAACCCTATGAGGGTTGCTATGAGTTGGATACCGACTCGATGGCACCTAACAACAAATAACAAGAGTTTGCATTACTTAGTTCTACAATCAATACCCACAAAAGCAGCAGTCACGCATTGCATTGGGAAAAGCTGTTGCAAAAGGTCTCTTTAAAGTATTGAAAATTAAATATGTTACATTGAAGATGACAGTGTGCCTGACTTATGCCATGGTATTTTCAGTCACATCATATGGTTGTGATTGCTGGACATTGGAATACAGGAGAAGAATTGATGCTTTTTAATATTGCTGCTGAAGATGAATCTAGAATATATCATGGACTGCCAAAAGAACCGACAGGTCCATCCTAGGAGCAATGTAATCAGAGTGCTTCTTGAAGGCAAGGATGATTAGACTGCATCTGATGTATTTTGGACATGTAGGTAGGAGGGACCAATCCCTGGAAAAGGCCATCATGTTTGGGAGCATGGTGGGTCAGTTAAAAAAAGAAAGACCCTCAACTAGATGGATTGACTACAGCAATGGTCTTAAACATAATAAAGGTCATGTGGCTGGGACAGGGTCAGGAGTGTTTCGTTCTGCTTCACTTAGGGTCTCTATCACTTGGACCCAACTCAATGGCACCTAAGAATAACAAAATTCTTTTCTCATAAAAAAATTGATACCTATCATTGTTTTGTGGGCTGCTTTTACTACTTTAAATTTCAACATGAGAATAGCATTGGTATCTTGTCATAGGAGTGAAAAATCTCTGACAGTTGTTTTAGGAATAAAATTCTTAAATTACTTTATGAAAACAATAAGCATCATATATTCTCATATCTTTGGCAGATAGATTAACTTTTTTTTCAGTACTATGTGTTGAACCCAGTGCCTTGCGCTTGCATGCTGTGCAAATGCTGGAACACTGAGCTGCACCCCCAGCCCAATATTTACTTTTTGAGATAGGGTCTCTCTAAGTTACACAGACTGCCTCTGGTCTCAAACTTGCAGTTCTCCTGCCTCTGCCTCCCGAGCCACTGGGATTATAGGAGTGCAACACTGTACCAAGTGATTAATTTTGAAGTAAAACTGTATATAAAACATATAACCTGACCAATAGAAATATAAATGAAAAAAGAGATTTTAACAATGGTAAATTGATCCATTTTCAAATACAGATGTAGCACAAATGCTTGGGAGACAGAAATGGATCTATGCCCAATCACATTTAGTGCATTGCCTTAGCTTTTTTTAGTAGTTACTATTCTAAAAGTTTTGTGTGTGATACACATGATTTTCTCTAGGGAAAACATGGCTTTTTCTAAAATAATTTGCAATCTAATTTTCCACTGGAAATTAGGAAGCTTTTGCCTCTTATAATGGGAGAATAAATATCATATATGTTGCCCTTATGGCAAAATTGGTATACATATATATATATATATATATATATATATATATGTGTGTGTGTGTGTGTGTGTGTGTGTCTGTGTTCACACATATGTTCACACACACACACACACACACACACACACACACACACACCAAACCATGAATGTAAAAAGGAGACCATTGGTAGGCATGGAGGGGATGGAGGAGGTGGGTCATGAGAGGGTAAGGGGAAAGTGAACTTAAGCAGTGTACATTGAGATGCATATATGGAAATGTCATAATGAGACTCATTCATTTATACCTTAGAAATTTTTTAAAATGCTCATTTTTATCCCAAAATAACTGCTAAATATTACTGATTCTTACTGCAAAAGTACAGAACTGTTTTACATTTGCAACATAAAAAATTCAGAATATCATTGTTTACTCCCTGTGCTCTTGTTTTGTTGTTGTTGTTAGGTGCTGTCGAGTTGGTGTCTCATAGTGACCCTACGTGTAACAGTTGAAACATTATTGTCAGAGATTCTCTGTTATTCATAGGGTTTCAATGGCTGCTCTTTTATTAGGCACTCTGAGTTTCTTTTCCACTCTGAGTTGTCAAAGGCTTACACGCACTTTAGGTTCATTTATAATTTCTGTCTTCTGTAAGATCCACTTCACATCCACCTCACATCTACCTTGCATTCCAAATTAGAATGTCTTTACGCCATATATTGTGGTTTTGACCTCCATTTGTGTATTATTTCTCACTCATTGCTCTTGTCAGGCTTCACAGAGTCCATCACACTGCTCATAACTCCATCACTGTCACAAACAAGTGGGACCATGGGCCTGTCTTCCTCCTTATGCCATTCTATTAGAATCTTCGTGAAGATTCACCCTGAGATTTCCTGTGATAGGCGATCCACATAATAATAATTATAACAACTCTAATAAATATAATCATGAGGAAATGAAATATGAATCACTCATACCAGACTGCTAAAATTTTGTTCTATTATAGTATTTTAGGCTATAAACACTATGACATAGAATTCAAATTTTATAAAGCCACAAAAATTCATAGAATCTAGAAATTAGACAAAATAATATGTGTAATGTGTACATAAGAAGTGCTAAAATAAAATGTCAGTCCTTTTCTACATATGTTAGTAATAATTTAATTTGTTTTGGGGGCTGAGGTATAGCTCAGTTGGGGGAGTGCTGATCTGTACTTTCTGAGGACCCAGGTTCAATCCCTAGCACTGAAAAATGGAAGAAAGACCAGGGAACACGCTCTTGAAACAATCCCAAAGCAACCACGCATTGAAAATACTGTGTGGGTAGCTATGAGTTGGACCCAACTGGATGGCATCTAGCAGCAACCACAATTTGATTTAATATGTGAAAAGAGAAGTTTAATTTGTTTTCTTCTGTGTCTTACCCACAAATTTTTCCCTTCAAATCACAGAGCTGTGTGCTCTCAGCTGCTTAGTTCTGGGTCATCCACATATATGCTTGTTCTTGACATTACTAAAATGTGACAATGTCTCAGAAAGTTGCCTGATACCTTTAATACAGAGAACTGAAAGATGTAACAGTCCTAAGACATCACTTCAATTGCTTGTGTTAACATTAATACAGAATGTTGTTTAAATTATTGTTAACCTTATTTACTTACAGAGTTTAGAATCAATCTTCTTCAACTGTTGAAAAACAGAAATCATCAAGCTACTAGTGGGTTGGCACTCTGTCATACTCTCATGGATGGAGAAAGTCATTTGGGGATGTGTTTAATCTGGATCTCAATGTTAAATTTCTCTTAAATGCTTGAATTTCATTAGTCATTTTTTCATTACTTGTCAGATCCTTCTCCCATCTTTAGCTAATATTACATTCAATACATGAAGTTTTCAAAGAAAATCTGAATTCAGTTTTAAAGTGACTGAATTATCCTGACCTATTTTACCTAAATATTTATATAGATTTTATTTCCATGGAATTTGTATTTTCATTTATGGTACCTTCATTTCCCATAGCCTGGAGAATAATTTCTAAAATGTCTTTAAATCCTTTTTAGTGGATTGAGATTGTCCAATGGTAACTTGCCTGGTATGCAAAAGTCTCTAGATTTGATCCCCAGCATTTCCAAACAAACAAATAAACAAACAAAATCTTTTTAGCCAATTCCCATATGTGTATGAATTATCAGTATGTTCTATTCTCTACTTTTCTTGTTTTTGTTACCATGATTCTTTCTTCTGTATTCTATTTTTTATGGTACTCAAGAAACCTTGTCAATCATCTTTTGTGCTGTGTCAAGGTTGACTGCAAGTCTATTTCAATTAGGTTAATAACCCTTTCATTTCTGATACTCACAACTTTCAACAGAAAAATAGAAATACTGCAATGCTCATTGCATGGGAACATCTTGTGCTTCTAAATGTTATCCTTTATTAAGACTGTCAAATATTTCTCTATTTCTCTGTCAAATTTTCAGCACCTCCATTCTTCAGTGCCCCAGCAGCCTTCTGATGCTTTGAAACTTGTTTCTGTATTTCAAACAAAATTTTAAAAATGCAATTTTAGATGTGTTGTAAGCTAAACGATCCTATATCATATAGTAGCAGATCCCTGAATTAAATCCTCCCCTCTGACATTCTCTCTCTGAATATTTCTTATTTACATTATTTATACAAATACCGTATATCACGGAATGGGACACTTAGTTCAAGATATTTCTATCTAAAATATATAAATGGTAAGAAGATAATCTTATTGTTGTTTATGATAATGATATTTACTTCTTGTTGGGTCCCTGTTCGGGCACCAACTATGTTGGGCCCCACGTTCGGGTGCCAAATCTATGTGGGGCACCCACCTCCCGGTCCGGCCTGGAGGTTTGGACGGGATGTGCCGCCGCACACACAGATACTAAACACAATTCACTCGGGACCCTCGGGTGAGGGGCGCAGACTCCTGCGGCCCTCGGGACCCCAGAGGAGACGGGAGAAAGGAAAAGCCTCAGGCGCTTTTGCCTTCCAGGGGCAAACACCTGTGTTGGTTGTCTCGGTGGTCAGGAGGAGACAGCTGTTGCTTCCTTGGTGATCCAGATGGAGAGCAGGTCCCTTTCCTTGTTGAGGATTGCAAGGGGAGAGCATTATTTCCTCACCAAAGGTCTGGGGGAGAGTAGCGGGAGAGGCATTTCCTCATTGGTGGTCTGGGCAGGAACGGGCAAGAAGGCGCAGAAAGGGATGCCAAAAAGGCCATGCCAAGAAAAGGGGATCGAGCTGCCGCAGTGCAGCTCTTTATGTAGTTCGCCCATGGAATGGCCTGAGCCAATCAGCTTTCAGTCCAATTGTCCAATCAGAAAGGGTTTTGTACAAATGTGCAACCAAGTTACTTTCATTTTCCCTAGATTTCTAACTTACAAACCAGATATTCAAACGCCATTTTCCCAGTTTGGGAGTTTTTGCCAATTTCCTCCCAATTTTTCCCTACAACTTCTCATTTGCAACTTAGAAAGAAATGTACCAAGGTCATTTTGGTGGAATGACTAAGATTACCATCTGTAAAATTAACTTGTGTCTATCAGACTAAAGGTGTGTTATTTCTTCTTTTTATCTCTGTCTTAGTTTGCTTTTGTGTTGCTGTGACCAAATATCTGAAAGAACAAAACAATGGGGAAAAGATTTATTTGCTAACTGATTTAGAGTTTCACTCCATATTGGTGGGAAGCCAATGTCTAAGGAGGTAGCAGAAACACATGGCAGAGGCTCTTCACATGATGGCAACAAGAAGCAGAGTGTGAGATCAGAGTAAACCTGGGTAAGACATTCAAATACCCACCTCCATTGACCCCATTCCACTAGTTAGGACCCCCTCAATGTTCCATAACCTCCCAAAACAGATCTATCTACCAAGGTTTAAATAGGAGCCTTGGGAGTCATTTTATTGTCAAATCCTAACAATCTCTTACCCTGTTCTTTCAATGGCTCAGGTTCTTAAACCTTCTTTTTATTTTACTCACATCTATTGAATTGTTTCTTCCAAATATAAATTATCAGTCTCTATGAATAAAATGGAACAAAATAACTTCCTTAAGTTATTTCCCTCTCTGATTTTTAAAAAGATAGTCAAAATTCCTCTTTCAGAATATAGACGTTAAACTCAATGAGAGAACATATTAGCATGTATCCTGGAGATTATTTCAACAATTTAACTACACCAATATTTTAGGTGGGGCTGGAATTTTGCTCAGTTGGTAGAATGCTGCTCTGCAGTTTCTGAGGTCCCAGGTTCAATTCTCAGCACCAAAAAAAAAAAAAAAAAAAAAAAAAAAAAAAAAAAAAAAAAAAAAAAAAAAAAAAAAAAAAAAAAAAAAAAAAAAAAAAAAAAAAAAAAAAAAAAAAA